>JAPYYV010009951.1:0-22523 GCA_030522625.1 Copidosoma aretas
AAAAATGAATACGATTCATGAAATATACGAGTATGTCATCAAGAGTGGGCCTAGTAGATTTATATGAAATCAGTTGTGATTATTATAATAACGTACAAGTATTGACAACGATGGGAACTTGCTTCTCATATATGATGCCAAATATTACGAGAATTTAGTTGTAAAATTAGAATTCAGCGAAATTGCAAAAGGCTCCATGTTACAAGGAAACTTTTCAATGATTAAAAACATCGCGAGCTCTATACGGCAATTTTTTGTTTAATCGCAAAGTAATATTATTTGACATTAGAGTGTATTTTTATTCTAATAGTATTACAAGAATAATAATTACAACTCTAGATCTTATTTTCGATACTCTTTGGGTTCGCTCATCAACTGTTGATAGATGCGAATTTCAATACAAACAAGTATACTCATTGTGCTCATTCGATTATTATTTAAATTAACAAGATTCACGATAACATTAATGGATACATTAATATCTCAGCAGGTTTATTTTTACAATTCCATCCCTTGCATACATATAAATTTGTATGGGAAAAATTTTACCAAATAAACCGAACATAGCAAAGCAAAGCAAATAACTGTAATTTGAAAATCTTATCTAACACAGAAGTTTTTTCAAAAAAATCAATATGTAAACATCTGCTGCGGGCATCCGTTTTTCCCTGCAACGCAAAAGAGTAAAAAAAATATTTACATGTTACTCACTCCCCTTCAGCTTGCCGTATCCCTTCAAATACCTTCATCCAATCCTATTTTACTGGCTCGCCTTTTCTCCGCACAATCGTTTCCTCTCTTGCCGCGCATGTGTGTGCATACGTATATTTTCGCATAAAAGAGTTCCCGCACTAGCGACGAAGAAAAAGCAGGGACGTGCCGTGTGTGTACCACATTCCTAAAGCAAGACGACAACACGCTGGGGTGTGCAAAAATGTAGTCAGTTCAGGTTTATGCATTTTTTTCAGCAGAGACAGAGAGATTCAGTGCGTGCGCTTTTGTGGGGGATTTCTGCATTCGACCCGAAATGGGTTAATGTGATTTCTCACCTACGCTCCGTAGTAGGACTCTTCGTTGTGACGTTTGTTTTTGTCTCGTTTAATTATTCCGACACAAGCACGCGTGCGCGTTATTTTTTTTCCCCACTTTGTTGGATTCGTTGGAGTATCATTACGAGGATCGTGAGAGTGCTCCATTTCCGGGTACATTTTGTCGCTTTCTCTTTCGCTACTCGCGTTTTTCATTCCCAATTTTCCTTATAATATCTCATGTGCGTCGCACCAGCCTATATCGCAAATATTGTTTTTTATAAAAAACACAAACTTTTGTTTGTAAAACTAAAATGAAAAAAACCACAAGCCAACAACTGCAATCGTCACATTATAAAATATTTTGAAGTTTGTTTTGTATTAGAATTCGTTTGATTTGAAACATTGAAGAACTACATATATTTACTTAACTAAATTAGTCTTCGTATTTGCAAAGTCGATTGAAAGTATAATTTAATAATAATCAAAACTCCTCATTTGAAAATACTTCAGTTTGCAAGTTTTTCCAGTATTCCAGGACGCTAAAGTTTTGGCAGTCGAAAATTTTGGTGCAACACTGCAAAAAAAAATTTAATGAAGAATGGAAGAAAAAGAGAGCAGTGGAACACGACAGACGGAGATCTGCGGAGCCCGTCCGTAAACATTTGGCAGCGGGCGCGGGGCTTGTTTTTTTTTCGACTCGGCATCAGCTTAAGGTCTTTTATCTTGATATGACTCAGGGAGTTTAGGAGCAAACTGCCAGAAACTCACTCCACTCCTATCCTGGGATCTGTCTGTGTCTCTCTCTCTTTTTCTCTTACAGTAATGGATGTAAATAACGTTATAGCATACACTCCAATTTGCCCCTGTAACTGCGGCGCATTGTACGATACGTGGGGATAAGGAACTTTTTCTCTAGAAATGTCCTGCAATTGTCACAGATACTGTCTCATCAAGATATTTTTCCGCTTGGAAACGAAAACTCGTGACTTTTTTCATCGTTCAAAGTGTATTGCACGAGTTACGAATACGAAAATTATTTGAAGATCTCTACAAAGTCAAAGAAAAAGGTTATGTAGTGAGTAAAGTATGTATTGTTCAGTAAAGTTTTATTAGAACGTTATAGCGACATTCGTGAAATCAGTCGACTACACACGTGGACACAAAGTTGTAGTAATTGTGACGTAATCATTTTGGAATAGCTATAGCCATAGGGCAAGATTAAAATTAATATAAAACACAGGTTTTACACATAAGCCTGTTAAAAGTGTTTCAGCTAAAAAAATTTTCGTTATTACTTCTGATTAAAATTTTATTTTAGGATCAAAGTATATTAATCATGAACTTGAACGTGAAATTTCGACTTTTTAGTGCTTGTCAAAGTCACGATGTACTACTAATGTCACTAAAGAACGATAAGTTTCATCAATACAGAAAAATTCTTTGTTATATTTAAATAATTGAAGTGAATAACTAAAATCACACTCTGGAAAAACAATGTGTAATTATGCCTATAAATACGTCGTGAGCATGACTTGGATAGGCATTTAAAAAAAAACAAGATCTTTTGTTCGTAGTACTTATACCAGAAAAATTTTAGTATACAATAGAATTGATTACCAAATGCATAGTCGATTAATTCCATTCTCATTTGGTAACCTATCAAAATTAGAAGCGATGACAATAAGTATTTTCGAGCTTATGACTATAATTCTATTGTTACGTTTCGTCTATAGCTATCATAAACGATGACATCGTAAATTTATTATTTATCAAAGCGGTTTTTAGTATTTCTTAGTTGTAGTTACTATATTCTTAGCGTCTTTATTAATAATTTTAAGTGATGATTTTATTCCAACGATTGTTGAATGTTCATCTGTTGCAATCCCCTTAATATATAAATGAATGAGAAAATGTTAAAAATGATGTTGTGCTAAATGATAATACACTGCAAAAAAAAGTTTGTGTTCATTTGTTTCAATAAAAATCAAGATTGATAATGTATAACATATAAAAAGTAAGTTTCATTTTGTGAATGTGTTATAGTGATGACGTTTTCTGCTATACTTGCAGAACAAATACTTTAA
Source organism: Copidosoma aretas (assembly GCA_030522625.1). NCBI lineage: Eukaryota > Metazoa > Arthropoda > Insecta > Hymenoptera > Encyrtidae > Copidosoma > Copidosoma aretas. The sequence goes on from JAPYYV010009951.1 coordinate 3,116, forward strand.
GCTTATTCAATTCTGAAGATCGGATCCCCTTACAAATCTCATACAGACCAACGTATATTTTCAGATAAATTGAGAAGATATAAAAAGTTTACATTTAAAATGAAATACATTTTCATCAGAAGCTTTAACGTCTTTTCAGAAATATCAATATATGATTCTCGGATAAAATTAGTGATTTTAAATAATTTTTAACATCATTATCATTAAAGAGTTGTAATTTTAGGCATGGATTTTATAACGAAAAATAAAAATATTTTAATTTAGTCTTGATAATAATACTAAATGGCTACAAAAACATCTCTCTATTTGATTATTATGAAATTTTTTCATCCCCGTACCAATTGGCTTAAGCTCGTTTAATTTTTTATAAATATCTCGTAAACTATTGATTCACTAACGAAATTGTAATCTGAGAAAAATAATTGTTAATCCATGTTAATACTATTCAATGACATGGAGTAGTCTTACAAGTTTTGTAACTGGACACATCCGGAATTTGGGTGGAAAAAAGAAGTATTCGTGTGATGTCTCTTTCAATTGTGTCGTCATGTTTATATATTGTTTCATCAAGCAAGAATCATAATTGGTGGATTCATTGGACCTAATCCCCTCTTCTATCGTTTCTCTATACCTAAACTGCATACTACTATACAATTCAATATATAACTTGGTACGCTGTCGTGAATGAAACTCTCAGTCTGACTGTGGTTTTTGTAGTACAGCTACATAAAATAACAGTGGACGCTGCAGCGAATCGAAGAGTACTATGTCAATTCTACAAGGTTGGAAGGGCTTGCTCTCACGACTACAGTGGGCAGCATTAGTCCTTGTCCTCGGATTATTGTCAGGTTAGTCGTGCTAGGTTACTCCCTTTGATTTTATGTAAGAGCGTAATTATAATCATCTAAAGCTCCGATTTCTCATGCAATAACGATACAACAATTATATTATGAGGAAATTAAAAAAAATAAAAAATAATTTTTTTTTCAAGGCACATCTTAAAGGAACAGTTTTTTTTCGTTTTAGAGATCGTACGAAATTTATAAATATAAGCTAGCTATTCAGGTCCGAACGTGTTATTTCTTTTTTTCTTTTTTTGATTTTTAGAACATGGAATTTCAAAACTGATTCTATGAATTTTGTTACTCAGGTTATGATAACTTTGCTTCAAAAGTCCGTGGAGAGTTGTTAAAAAAGAAAAATATGTGGTTGAGAAAAAGGTTCAATTTTTTTGTTTCGGCATGTCTGAACGAAAAGTTATTACGGAGGTGCGCTTTATTGAAAAATTTAAACTGTTTTTGAAGCCCGATAGCATTATTGTTGAATTTTTAGAGCCAATAAACATATCAAATTCGATAAAGAAACACTATAATGCTTGTGTGTAGTCAATATCTCTAAATCTATGAACGTCTGTGCTTGCTGCTGGACTTCGAAAAAACAATACCTTTTGCATCAAGGTAGTTGTATCCCAAAATTTGAAGGTTATTAAAAATGATAGATTTCTCTGTCTGATAAAATGTAATCGTCGCCATTTTAATGTATGGTACTGTCATAATCATGACGTGTATTTTAGATTTTTTATAATTTTTTTCTAAGTTAGTAGTCGAAATATCGAGTGAATAAAAAATAAACACTCTTTGTAACGGAAAAAATTTAATTATAATCCGAATGTAAATAAAAAACAGCTAGTTTTTTTCTCCAGTTAAATAGCTACGAACTCACCGTTCGTAATTAAAAAAAAAAGATATTATCATTGTAATAAATGCATTAGTTTATAAAATTTATTTCACTTTTTATAAATTACTGCATTTTTAACAACGTATATGCCTTTTTTGAAAAATTGAAGACGGTGAATTTATAGCCATTTAGGTGGAGAGAAAAACTAGCTTTTGTTCATTAAAATCGAATAATAATTAAATTTTTTTCATTACAAAGAGCGTTAATTTTTTATTTACACGATATGTTGATATATTAATTAGGAAAAAATCAGGAAAAAATCTACAATATACCTCATGTACATGTACCTCATGCTATCGTACGTGACAGTAGTATCATACATTTAAATGATGACGAATGCATGTTATTTAAATTTATAGTGGATAAAATGATTTATATTTTGTACTAAATATAAAAATTACAAGTTTAAAATTTTTTTGTACAAATATTACGTAAACCTTAATAGCACATTTCGCTCTGACATAAAATTTATCAGTCATACTTTGTAATGTATAAAAGTATACTAACCATTTTTTCTTTCTTAATTTGACTAGTAACTTCAATACAGATATAATTTTAATATTTATGCTAATAAATGTAAGAAAAGGACTAATATTTTTGTAAAACTTTTTTGTAAATCTTGGCCTAAGAGTACAAGTAACAAGAGAACAAAATTTCAATGTTCGAGAATAAATAAACGTTCATATTCTCTTCAGTAATCAAATTATTAGTCACGTCTTACATGCCAAAGTATTTAGTTAATTTATATATTCGTGCACTTATTGATACTTCAGATAAAAGCTTTTGTTCCAGAATAAATTTAACTTTCTCTTTTGTATGCAACATCAGTAAAATGTTTTCTAATGCCGTAATGGTTAACTTTTAAAAACAATTGTAAAAAGTGATTAACAACTAATATTCGACGAATAAAACATTTAAAACTTTCCAATATGAATACATTAAAATAACATTATGCATGTTTTCATCTGCGATAAAATCTTTATTTTAGAGTAGATCTTAAGTTTTATCGTACAAGTTATACCTTTGTTACGTGCGTTTTGAAAGTAGTATTCAATTTTTAAATTGTAATACTAAATATTTAGGCATGCAATTAGAAAATAGTTCATTATTGTCATGGATTCTTTCTTGGCTGTTTAATATTATCAAGTGCATGTTGTACTATTCTGCGCCTTTATGGAGGTCAGCACATCGTCTTCATTAAATTTTTATCAATTTGTATTTTAATTTTTACTACAGTCATATTTAAAGCCTGGGGTAATGGAATTCGTATTACGCGGAAATATTTGTAATCTTGTTAATTGTAGCCTCTTATCCACTTTTTGAGAGGCGCGTGCTGTCTAGTGGTTATAAGATAATGCAGTTAACAAATTTTACTATAGATTAAAAATGTAACATTTTCAAAACAAACATTGAAGTTATAATTGGCATAATTTTTCAGTCAAGTATTGCCAATTGCAATACATTTTACATAGATGTATGTTAAATCGTTACACACGAAGATAGGTGTATTTGTGCCTTAAGCCTGTAAATATTCTCGTGTAATAATATGTCACAAACTGAAGCTACCTATCTCTTGATTGCATTGTGTATATATATGGATCATTCTACCAAAAACGGCATATTTCAGAGGCTGAAATGGATAAAGACTTACAAGGGATTTTTAATTTTTCTAATATTTTTTTGTGTTCTTTGTGATCAAAGTAAGTTAGAGTTACGGGCTCTCAAAAATTGTCCTTAACATCGAAATTCTAACTTATGTAAAAAAATTCAGCGTTACGGGCTCTCATAAAATCGACTTTAAATCAATATTACGACCTTCTAAATCCAAATTTAACTTCGTCCTTGCTCTCACATGAAGAACTTTTTACCCCCTATCATATGATACATCAGTCGAGTCGATCCGACAACCCGACGCGAAGATACAGTGCGTTTTGTATCGTTACAGGATAGCATTACGGGCTCTTAGCAAAAAAAAGGAGCGTTACGGGCTCTTATAAAATCGTCTTAAAATCACGATTTCGGCGCTCCAAGTAAGAATTAAACTTCGCCCTTGCACTTATATCAACAACTTCTTACCTACTATCGTATGCTATATTAGTCGTGTCGATCTGACAACCCTACGCGAAGATATACTATACTCTTTAGCGTTACGGGCTCTTAGTTTTTATTTTGGGGAGACTGACTTTCCGAATTCGCAAGCCTGTTACACTGATGTGCCCAAGTTCAACGTATGAACGTGCGAGAGCATTTTCCGCGTCAATGTCAAATTTACAAGATTTTGGTCCCGCGACTTTAAAGGTATACCAGTCTTGGATTCAATCTACTTCGGCTCTGAAAAGTGCATGAAAATATTGCTTAAGCCAATACCTTTTGAATGATATGCCGCCAAAAAAATTAAAAAGTCTCACGTAGCCTCCAGGCGTAGTCAAATGTGAGAAAATGTGAACGGGACACGAGGGCAAGGGTCCAGTCCTACACGGGACAACTCTACACAAGTGGTCTACACCATATAAAGCCACTATATATAGTTATAGTGATATTAGGTGTAGAGTACTTGTGTAGAGTTGTCCCGTGTAGGACTGGACCCTTGCCGGACACGAGCCCGTAACGCTAATTTAGCCCCTTTTTTTCGTCTAGAACTAAAACAATACATTTTTATGATCTGATTCATGTTGTACGGTCAGCAGAAAAACAGTCTTCATTATTTAGAAAAGTTTTCGGAACGAAAGCTTCTTTCGTGACGTTGTAATCGACCGGGACATGAAATAGACCATTTTTGGTACCCATATATATATCGATTAATACTGTGTAGAATGCCGCGGAGTTGTTGAAATCTATCCTAACAAGACGGAGGAAGAGATAAATGAAGGAGAAGCTCTGCAATTCAAATGCAAGACCAACGATTCCCACAACTTGTCTTACCCTATGGGAGGTAGAGATAATGTAAGTTAAATGACTGCTAGTTTTATGTAAACTCAAACACACACACACACACAAACAAACATATATTTATGTGCAGCTATTAAATATATAAATGATAAATTTGAACAAAAATTATTCCTGATTCACTAAAACTCTTCAGCAAAGAATAAATTTTAAATAATCTGTTAAATTTAGACGTATACCCTTGATCTCCTCTCATGATTTAAAGTTTTAGAAAAATCCTTTGATTAAGACCAAATATAAAACGTTTTACACTCTAACTTCTCACGAATGTGATTTCCTTTACTCAAATTAAAAAAAATTGAAGACAAAAAATATAATCGGAAAATTTTTATTAATAAAAAGATAACAACATCAATGGTTCAAACTGATGATTCTAAGCTCGTGGAAGGTTGGAACATGATTCGGAGACCATCAGCCGTCTTTGGCGATACTGGCTCATATTGCTGCTGGGACTCATCGGAACTGATAAACCCTTGTGTATATTTTTACGTAAAATGTAAGAAAAAATTTTGACCTTCTTTTATTCGTCCCATATTCTACAAATAATGTGAACGCGTAGAAGTAAGACATATTAGAAATTAATGAACAATAATATAATACATTATTCTAATGCAGCCAATAAAAGCGCTTTCGTACAATTTTCTGATGGTTGTTTGCAACATGAAGTAAGTTTGAATGAATCGGTAATCCTTCGGTGTCGCCCGACTTCCCCAAAGTTGAATGTGACTCTTATGAAACTCGACGGCTTGGTATGTACTCAATTTAATTACTTTCACACAAGAAAAATCGTAAAATGGTACTATATTTATAATTGAATCATCTGGGAATCGAAGCCCGTGGTCAACGATAGAACAACCTTCGATCCCAAGTCAGGTTTTATGATTGAAAAATCACAATTAACGGACAGTGGCAACTACAGTTGTGAAGTCAATCAAGATGGTTTATCGCAAAAACTATGCATTAGCCTCATAGTAACTAAACGAGGGCAGAAAGAACCAATTGTTGAAGTAGATAGTTTGGAGAGCATCGTTGCAGGCTCGATTTTGAAAGTTAAATGTACAGTCGAAATCGAAATAGACAATCCTTATAATATCTCTTGGGAGATTCCTCGAAATTCGGTAAGATTGTGTTAAGACTTGCATGTATGCATGCTATCGCTCTATTTTTGATACATTAAGACTTATTCACTACGTGCGATCATCAGAGTTTTGGAATCATTTCGGATCCAGAAGAAAAAAACCAAGGCTCTTTTAACTTGGTAACATCTTTGCTCACCATAAATAATGTAACTCACGAAGACGAGGGCTATTACACCTGTCAAGTAAGATCCTCTTTCGGTGAGCAGGAGAGTAGTAATATTTCAATCAAAGTACATGGTAAGTCACAAACGTTGTGTGCTTTTCTATATGTCAACTCAATACCTCAACATAAATATAAAATCATTAAAGTTCACCGAGATTGATATTTACAGATCCAGCATACATCAATTTTACCCCTCTCAAAAAAGAGAAAACTTATGGAGATGAAGATAATTACCTAATAACTCTCCAAGCTTATATAGATGCATATCCAAGGCCAACTATCAAGTGGTAATCAATTTTCCTTACAAGAATTTATTGTATCAAACAAAATATACATTTTTTATGATAAATTTTAGTGCAATAAAAAAATGTTCTAGGCTCGACTCGCTTGGTAATGAAATTTCCCCGGAAAATATAACAGTTACATCCATTTATAACAGTTCAGTAATGTCTAATCATTCATTGTATAGTAGTATAACGGTAAGTATCTCTGATGAGAATGATTTAGGCACTATATACACTCTACGAGCAAACAATAGCATCGAAGTGAAGGACTTGAATTATACTCTCATGTTTGATGGTACATTCTATAACTGTATCGTTTGCTGAATTTCTTTGCATTTTTTTATTTTGTATTTTATTATTAATGTATTATCTGCAGGGCCACTGTTTGTTCACCCTCGGAATCTTGAGACTTTTTACACCATTAATAAGGATACAAGGTTTAGTTGTACTGCCCATAGCAAGTTTAATCTTAATATGTCATGGATCTACGAAAAATGCCCAACCTATTATTCCAAAGATGGCTGCAAAAATACAACTTTGAAGGTTGGTCCTATTTAATTAAAATTTTTTATTTACATTAGGCCTGTGCCAGATGTAGTTCAGGACGGGACGACATAATCTAAAAAAAATTTCTGGATTAAATTTTTGGGGTAAGATAAAACAGAAATGCTGTCTTTTCTCGAAAATTTCGGAATGACTGAGATTTACAAGATTTCTCAAAATTTTGGAGATTTCTGAAAAGCTTTATTAAATACTGTATGTATTGCTCAAAAAATTGGAAAATATCGGTCACTCCTAAATTTTTTCTGGGACAACGAGATTTAAAGAGTCAAGACAAGATTATAAATGAGAGATCCAGGGATAAGATTTAAAGTATTTCTTAAAACAGGGCTGAAGATCTCAAAAACGAAACTTGTCTCTCTCAGGCCTTGGCTAAATTGATTTATCTTGTGTATGCATACATACTGTGACGTACGATAGCAATATATTTAAAGTCACCAAATATCCACTATCCTAATAATACTTTATCTTTTAAAGGCTATCTATAGTTACAATACAAGTCATTCTGATGGTTTATTTAGAAAAATTACTGAAATGATTGAAGTCAATCTGACCACCTTAGGACAAATATATTGTACTGCGTGCTGTAGATATGGCTGCAGAACAGAGCAACATAATACCATTATTTTTATGGGTACCTATATCTTTAGTATCTTAAAAGCTTTAATATATCGCATCAAATGTTGATTTCTTCACTCGACTTTTTAGAAGCATGATTAATGTTAGAAAATGCTTAGAAATACGCTTCAAAATAACTCAAAAAACAGTTTTCTTATGCACTATAAAAATGTTTTTAATACGAAAACATGAGTTGTTTGCTAAAATTTTTATAGCTGACACTTTAGGACTATTTAAGGTTGTAAAATTTATGAATCTTAAAAATGCAAACGAGAAAAGTTGTTCTCTGCATATTTTAACAAAGTAGCTATTTTTGATACATCTTTCATAAAATAGGTGCAAAACACACGTATTTTCAACCAGTGTACTAACTAATAATTCTTGTCAAACGTGAAAGTATAAGAAAACAGTGATTTTCCCCTAGTTCAATGAACATTAAAGTTTTTATTATAGTTCTAGTGTCAAAAAAATTGCGGGTAATAAACAAATGAAATTTGATAGTATTTTTGCTTTAAAAAAATTGTATTTTGTTATGTAAAGTCAAAAAACTTTGAAAAAAAAGAGTGGTACATGATATATAGTGTCCATTTTGAAGAAATCAAATAAATTTACGAAAATTAGCAATAATGCATATTATGATCATATTTTTTCTTCGTCTAAAATTTTATCAGTCTTACATGATATGCAAAAGTTTGATTTATTCGATGAATGCACTCCGTTCAATGTAATAAAATTCATTATCTTACAGATAGAGAGCCTTTTGATGCTCCTTTTGGAATCGTCAAGCCGAAAGAAGATGTGTTTAAGGGTGATAATGTTACTTTAATCTGTGCTGCGGTTACTTACAATTTTACCTCAGTTGAATGGAATCCAAAAGCCAAGGATCGATTTGACAGTAAGATCTTAAGCATATCATAAGAACAATTATCTTAAAATATAGTAGTCTGAATATAAAAAAAAACAAATTGATTACTATTAAATTTTAGCGTTTCCAGTTCTGCGAAAAGACACCAATTTTACTTATCACTCTGAAATGCAGCTTGACAATTTAAGCGATGCAAATCAAGGATTGTATACCTGCGAAGGAAGAGACTCATATAATATGACGCATTACGACACCTACCTCTTGGAAGTTAAAGGTAATAATACAATATTATTCTACGTAACAGGTGCGGGAGATGATTTTTTTCTAGGTAGACTTCCCAGACGAATATACCCAAATACCCATTTTCAACACATAATTAGAGACATGGAAAAATTGGTTTGCTTAAGATGAGTTAGTTACTGCGCATTATTAAATTTTTTTTTTAAGTTTTTAAATATCCTTTAAATCCTACGACAACCAAGTGAAAAGTTCACAAAGTTTCAATAGAGATGCGATTTTTATAATCTTTTTAAATTTTCATCGGATGATGACACGCTTGTTAACAGCAGTTGATGTGACTTTTAATAATGATTGTTTTATATTCAAAAATAGATTTCAAGATAGAAAAAAGAAAAACATTTTTTATCTGAAAAATCAGTAATAAAAGACTTAATCAATTATTACATACCTGTAAATAAATTTAAAAATAACACAATCTCTTGGGAAGTTTAAATGTCAATTGTTTACAACTCGATGTTTTTGTATACGTTCGGAAGTTGACGAAATTCATCTAAATAGAAAGGGCTTCTGAGATAGATTTAACATATTGGCTTATACAATCATTCATTTCTTACAGATGTACTTACAAAATTATTTTGTATTTTAACCTAATTAAAAGGTGAGAGTGTTGGTAATACCGCAATATATACGTGTAGTATTTCACAAAACAAACATTTACGAAAGTCAAGAGTTATGGTACTATATTCATATAATTCCATAATATTTGTTTAGCTAACAGTATTTGTTCTTTTTTAGATTGGGAAAAACCTGAATTCACTTATTCTAATATGAATGACACCGAAGTAGCCCTATCAGCATCAAATACTCAAAATAGTATGCAATTAACGTGTGACGCCTCAGGGACTCCAGAACCTGACATACAGTGGTACAAGAATGACGTACCTTTGAGACTACCGGAACAGTTTAGTTTAGAAGACCGAAATCGAAAATTGATTATGAATTATCTTTTGGAGAATGACAGTGGAAACTATTCATGTGTTGCTGAAAATCGCTTTGGAAAAGTTCAAAAATTTCAAAAATTCACTGTAAAAGGTAACAAAATGTTTAAAGCAGCTTTTTATCTTTTTTTAAAATTTTGTGTTATCTTACTGAGATATTCGATATCGATTTTAGGGTTTAATGTATCTTCGCTCTTGATTGGAATGATCGCGGGTTTGATTGTGATTCTTATCTTCTTCTTGATCTACAATTACAGAAAAGTACGACAAGTAAAGGTATTTAAAAACTTTGGTTACTTTCGAAGCACATCGGTTAGTAAATTTATTTTAATATCTAATAATACATTTTTTAAATTATGTAATAATCAAACGAAAACGTAAAAAATCAGCGATTAAAAGCTGAACTGGAACGTTTTGAGAATGGGGACTTTGATCTTATAAATCCGGAGCTATCTGTTCATGGTCAAGCAGAACTTCTCCCTTACGAAAAAAAGTGGGAATTCCCGAGAGAAAAAGTAATATTAGGTATGTAATTGTATGATGATTGTGAAGGAAGCTAATATAAACTACAACACTTTTTTTTTATTCCATTACATGTAGTCAAAAAACTTGGAGATGGATATTTCGGGGTTGTGATGAAGGCAAAAGCTCGTGGTATCTACGTCAATGAGCCTGTTTCAACAGTGGCCGTTAAAAAAGTTTCTAAAAATTCAGAACCAGTTAAAATTCATGCTTTGAAAAATGAGCTTAAAATTATGATTCATCTAGGAAAGCACTTGAATATTGTTAATCTTCTTGGTGCCTGTACTAAAAATATCGCTAAAGGTGAGGACCAACAAGTGAATTCGATTAAAGCTGGTCATCATTGCAATTTGAATTTTTTTTAAATTTAAACGTGTTTAGGTAAGCTGCTTATGATTGTCGAATTCTGTAAGTTTGGAAACTTGCAAGAATATCTGTTGAAGCACCGAGAAACTTTTATCGATCAAATTGATCCATCCACTGGTGAAATTGATACATCCATAAACAAGAGATTAAAAAGGTATCATCGTTTTTGGTAAAATATTTTAATAGGACCACATATCCTGATTGCATGATTTAATGGCTTTATAAAATTTTATCTCATAATTATTGTACTGATGCAATAACATTTTATTGGGATTTGACATTGAGACGTGGTTGAGTCAATACGTTTCTTCGAAATCTGTTCGAGATAGTCCATGTCAAATCCCAACTTTATCAGTGATTATTTACCACTATTGAATATTGGAGAACCAAAGAGGCAATATTAAATATTCTTATGATGGGAGTGAAATATTTCTTGGGGCTTGAAAAAAACTCCATGTCAAGAATAATTTGTGAGTCTCTTAATTTTCTAATCATCATAGGCCCGATTCAATGACCGAGTCTGAACTTCATTGCGCTGAGGATCACAACTCCCAAGATAGTCCCGATCGCAGTGATGTCCAGCCAGGCCGGCAGTCTAACTATGAGAGTAACCACATCGATTGCCATTCTGAGCCTATTAGTTCCGAGGATCTCCTTTGTTGGGCGTTTCAGGTTGCCTCTGGAATGGAATATCTGGCCTCAAAGAATGTACGTGAATACATATACACTGTTAGGTTAAGGTTATACAGTATTACTTTGAGATGCTTGGTCCAGGACTAATTGACCATAAAATACTTCACCTTCGCATCTCATCTTTACAAAAAATTAAATCTGAAAGATTTGAGACGTTTTAAGCTGAATTCACCCGCAGTATGAATGTATTGCTAAAATATAGCAATCTTACTATTGAGCATGACCAATATTTATAGAAGAAAATTCCCAAACCAAAAAAAGTGGAATAAGTGAAAGTTGGAAAAACACCAGTTACTTGAAGTAATTTATGCTTCATGCAAAAGAAGCAGTATTGTATAATACATGGAAATAATTCTTTTGTATATTTATAGTTGTGGCTATTTACGATATTTGTAATACCCTATTATGTGTAACTAGCAAACTATCTATGAAAATAATATAATATTATATAATATAATACTTAGCACTTACGTTTCTAAAAACGTTTCGTAGATGGAAAAATATAATTGATTGTTATTGAAATTAGTTAAAATTTCTCGATACATCTAAGATGGCGATAATTTTAAAAACTTTAAAATTAGACGAGACTTACTACGAAATGTGGTGCAAATATGTTTTTCCCGTGGCTTCTTTAAAACGTTTCGCACATACTTCGTTTTATGTACATGTTCCACGTGTTACAATAAATTTTATTCGTTCTCGTTTTCGAAAAGTATTTTAGCACTGCTAAACCAACAGAGTATATCATTGTGTTATTAAATGCTGAACTATATCACATTTACTACTTTGTATCGGAATCTAAGAGGCAGACGATATTTTACCACAAACTATTAAAAAAGTACAAGTATAACTATATGTTCGCAGGTTCTGCATGGCGAATTGGCAGCGAGAAATATCCTTTTAACAAGAAACAACATCGTCAAGATTTGTGACGTTGGCTTAGCTAAGATGGTTTACAAGGACGGTTATTATAAAAAGCAAAGCGATTTTAAGGTACCAGTAAAATGGATGGCCATTGAATCACTCACGAACGGAATCTTTTCGACTATGACAGACATCTGGTCGTTTGGCATAGTACTATGGGAATTTTTTACTCTTGCGGAGATACCATACTCAGAAATGGCGGTCGGAGAACAGTTACAAGGACTAATCGACGGCTACAGGCTGGAACAACCTAGATATGCTACCAGCGTAATGTTAGTAATAGAGAAAACAAGTGGCTCTTTCTTTATTTGAAAAACTTTTCTTAAAATTATTGCTTTATCTAATTTTTCTCCATTCTAGTTACGACATAATGCTCAGCTGCTGGAACGTGGAGCCATCTCTAAGGCCATCTTTTACAAAACTTATGGAGAGTATTGGTCAGCTTTTAGAAGATGATGTCAAAATGAAATATGTGGAACTGCACCGGATGTACGAAAATATTAACCAGGAAGAAAGCTTGGAGGGCAAGTGCGACTATCTGGCCATGTTGTCGTTACCAGATCATTTAAGAATTTTTCCGACCGAGTATGAAAATGTCAACAGTATGATTCAGGTTGAGGATCCAGTGTATATTGATGAGAACAATGACGAACCTCTGGACGATGTTTGCCAGTGTCAAGAGCTTGACGAAAAAGAAAATTAGTAGTACGTTGATGAGATGAACATTTTCATTACACCTTGAGCCTTTCGATAAAACCACAGCTACCCTTTCAACAACTTATATTTTGTTCTAAATTTTAACTGAATTTCAAATATGTAAAAAAAAGTAAATCTTCCCTGGCGATTTGATTTAATAAATATACCAATATGTTAAACAACTAAAGGCCTGCAGGTGTAATTTTTTAAAGTTTATGCATACAGCCAATGAATCCTAGTTATCACCTCCTATAGTCCGGTGCCCGGACATCATGACAATGTATACAAATTTGAGAAAATACGCCTTAAACACAATTTTCTCAGGAATTGAAGCACTATTTTTGAACTCATTAGATATTGGCCTTACATTATGTTAACCAAAATTTTATTTCCCATGTTTAATGCACGGGACACGTTATATTGTAACGGCTTTTGTTATCCCACGATGAAGAAAATAAATTAATAAATTACTTGCATTGTAAATGTTTCTATTGAATATTAAGATTTTAAAAAGTTGTATACATATATTTTCCGAACATTTGGATTTTGTATCTTGATATTCCTCAGGATGTTCAGGAGAAACTGACAGAAATTCACACCACTTCTATATTTCTTGTGTAGTAATAGATGTAAAGTATATTACGCTGTATAACATAAATTATAAATACGAAAAGTGCTGGATGCAATAAGAGAAAACAACTGTAGCTAGGAAAGTACTGATGTTATATCAAAGGCTATAGTAATTCGTACAGGACAAGTGAAATTGATTGACTCTACATGTAGGGCAGAAGGTGATTCTTTTCCAACAATCACAAAAAGTTCATATAAGACAACAGGTTGCACGATATGATTGACTGTATTTGATAAAAAGCTAGGAAAATCATCATAAACTCCGTATTAGGTGTACACCGATCAATGCAGTCATAAGGTTGCATAGCACTTGTGACGTAATCATCCATGATATCTATGGCCAGGAGCCGAAATTCAAATTTATATAAAAAATAGGAGGCATGATCTTGTTTTAAGTATTTATGCTTATTAAAATACCTAATTTTATTAGGCTATCAAATAGGCATTGTATGCATTTGAACAAAATTTTATTTCATAATCAAAGTGATAGTAGTCAAAAACTTCAACGTGAGATATCGACTTTTTAATATTTATCGAAGTCACAATACACTTATAGTGATGAAAAACAACGATCGATCTTTAACAATTTAGGAAAATTTTTTATTACATCCAAGTATTAAAAATAGATGATTAAAATAACATAGTTCAAAAAAAGTGTCGTTACAACAAGTTGACAAGTATGCAATGCTTTGTTAAAAGTTATTTGGAGAAGACGTGATAAATTTAAGTACACATAATTGCTTGGTATACTCACATTTTTTAAAAGTATAATTTTTCTCATCTATATTGTTTAACTGTACCATGTACATTGTAACATGTGTTGTTGCTGCCGTTAAAGCTATTTTAATTCTAAAAATCTGATCACTTTGAAACTCTCATATGGACTAAAGTACAGGACTTTTTCACTTTTAACAAATGTTAAAAGTTTACATTTAAAATTAAAAATTTGAATATTCTTAAATAAAGGTCCTTGAGAAGCTATCTGGTTTGTAGCTAGAGCCGCGCTCTGATATCACATTTCAACATTTCAACAGACCGCGGATTAATTATCAGCAAGATTTATTGATGAATATTCATAAGTGAAGTAGAATAAGATCATACAGATGGGATAGAAAATCTTGATAAGATTTTTTAATTATTATGCGGTTCTTTCATCTAACTGCCATGCCTATTTTTTTTTTTTTTTTTTTTTGTAAGTGTCTTGTAAACTATGGATTTACAAATAAAAATTTCAGCCAGGGCATAAGAAAATATTACTTAATAATTTTCAATAAATTCTAGCCCTAGTATTACAAGTATTATGATTGGAAATATCTGGAATTTAGATAAGGGAAAGAAATGTTCGTGTGTATCCTCTTTATTTATCTCTCAGCTGGGTCATCATGTTTAAATATTGTCTCGTCAAGTTAAAATCACAATTGGTAGATTCATTGGCCTTGATCCCCTTCTTCTCTTATTTCTTTACATACCTAAGCTACTATACAAATTTAATATAAAACAAGCTTACATCTATACTACGGCTGTCGTAAATAAACACCTCGTCATTTGTTCCAACTCTCAGCCTGACAGTGGATTTTTGTAGCTGTACATTCAATAATATAGTGGACGTTGCAGAAGATCAAGGACGTCGTACAGAGTAATAGACAATGTCAATTCTTCAAAGTCGGAAGAGCTCGCTCTTACGATTAAAGTGGGCAATACTAGTCCTTTCTCTCGGATTATTTTCAGGTCAGTCGTGCACAGTTGTTGCCTTAATAGCCTACTATCATTTCCTTTGAAGATTCATACCAAAGTGTAATCATAATCATCGAATGCTTCGAAATCCAGAAAAAATCCAGTTTTAAAGATCGTACGAAACAAGAAAAATATACTGTACATAATTTAGGGTTTCAGTCTTCAACAGAATTGTTGTCTTTTTTTTTTTTTTTTTTTTTTTTTTTTTTTTTTTTTTTTTTTTTTTTTTTTTTTTTTTTTTTTTTTTTTTTTTTTTTTTTTTTTTCTTTTTTTTGTTGTTAGTATTTTTCTTTTTTCACGTAAAAAAGACCTGACGGAGATAGAGTACCAAACAGTGTTACAATGCCACATTGCAATGGCTTTCTCATGTTTTCACACTCCAACTATTGTATTTGATATTTGAAAAAGAAAAATCCGATGTTAAATAGTTATTTTTTAAAATAATAATTATTTTCTAGAATACAAAAACACATTTAATGTGACTACTCTTTCTTTTTGGTAATAAAATTATGAGTTCTGCCTTACATGCCAAAGTATATAACTCATTTACAAATTCGGACATTTATTATTACACAAGATAAAAACCTTTTGTTCCATAAACAATAAACAAAATTTTTAATCTATGATGTAATTGAAATTTTCACTGATGCCGTAATGGTTAACGTGTAAACTTAATTTAAAAAAGTAATTAATCATCAATGGGCGTATACTTAAGGAATTCCAATATAGATAAATTAAAATCACATGCATGTTTTCATCTGCGATACAAATTTTATTTAGAAGTAGATCTAATTTTTTCTCAGTTCCATGCATTCTAAAAGCAGTATTGAATTTTTGAATTTTCAATTACAAAATTAGGTAGTTATTGTAATGAATTCTTTCTTGGATGTTTAATATTATCAAAAGCATGTTGTACTAATCTGCGCCTTTATGGAGGTCAGCACATCGTCTTCGTTCTATTTTTTTGGATTTAAATTTTCACAACAGTCATATATTTAGCCAAGAGTAATAGAATTCACATTACTCGAAAATATTTGTAATCTTGTTGTTTGTAGCCTCTTATCCATTTTTTGAGAGGCTTGTGCTGTCTAGTGGCTATAAGATGATGCAGTTCACGGACATAAAATACTGATCTAATGAATTAAAGTATTAATTTTTTTATTATATGATTTTATTATAGAAGAGGAAAGAGAAACCTCTAAGAAATCAACTATTTCATCAATAATTAAGTATAGGTGGTTGCAATCCGTTTTCAATGCATTTATGTCAAATTACTACTGTAGGAAACTAGTATTATTACAAAAAAACAATCATGCACGAACATAACACCTTGGAGATATAGTATCAATTTAAATATTTATTATTGTCACTTGCATACGACATCCCAAAATACTGCTTAATCGTTGTTGGCACATCGTACATTATTTTTCCTTCTTTATCCTACAAATGTTTTCTTGTTGTACATCACAAAAAGAAGCTATTTATATCTTGCTTACATTATATATATTCTATCAATACCATATAGAATGTCACGGTCGCGGAATTTTGGGAATCTATCCAAACAAGACAGAGGCAAAAATAAACGAAGGAGAAGCTTTGCAATTCAAATGCAAGACCAACCATTTCCACAACTTGTTTTACCCTATGGGAGGTAGAGATAATGTAAGTTAAATAACTTTGCTTTCATGTATATATATTCCATACATATACTAGTGGGGTTTTACCGCCTGAACGCTCCACGTGTAAACCCCACAGAACAAAATGATGATTCTTACTATATAATAATATTATCATGTATGTTCTAGTGTTATTTAACTCTTTATCTCTTCACCGTCTAGATGTTGTCTCTTGGCTCTTGTTGTTCTTAAAATGTGACATTACTAATGGTGGGGGGTGGGTGAGGGAAATTCATAAAAAATCTTGGCAAGGTTTGAGGGGGGGGGGGGGGGGAAAGAATTTCTAACCCAACAAAAATAACGGGAAAAACCGAATTATGTCTAATTTTAAGGGGCTAGTATGGGGGTGAGTGCAGAAAGCCCTACATACATCTCAATATCATAGTGATGGGTATACATATGTACTAATACAAACAGCTATGCAACAGATGTAGAAAATTAAAGGCCGTGACCTGAGAAACCGACTATAAAACGCTCTCTCGGTTTAGTACATAATTTAACAAAGCATAACTTCATTAGAAGAAACATTATTGAATTAAATTTCTTTATTATTGAATAGATAACAACATCACCGGTTCAAAAGTATGATTCGGAACTGAAGGAAGGCTGGAAAATGATTCAAAGACCGTCCGCCGTCTTTGGTGATACTGGCTCGTATTGCTGCTGGGAAGGCACTTTGGAAAGAATACCAACGTATCGTTGTGTTTACTTTTACGTAAAATGTTAGAAAGTTTTTGTAATTAGAAAATATCATTATTCACACATAATAATAAAACGTAAAAATAATGTGTGTATAGTAACACAAAATATATTTTAACGTAGCCCATAAAAGCGCTTTCGTACAAATTTTTAATGGTTTTTTGCAACGCGAAGTACGTTTCAAAGAAAAGGTGTATCTACCGTGCCTCCCGACGTCTCCTAAATTTAATGTGACTCTTATGCAACTCGACGGCTTGGTATGTAATTAATTTAATTACTTTCGCTCTTAAAGGAAAATCGTGAAATCATACTACATTTATATATTGAATCATTTAGGAATCGAAGCCCGTGGTCAACGATAGAACAACCTTCGATCCCAAGAAAGGTTTTATGATTGAAAAATCACAATTAACGGACAGTGGCAACTACAGTTGTGAAGTCAATCAAGACGGTTTTTCGCAAAAACTATGCATTAGTCTCATAGTAACTAAAAGAAAGCAACATATACCAATAGTTGAAGTAGATGGTTTTGATCTCGTCGTTGCAGGCTCGACATTAAAAGTCAAATGTATAGTCGAAATCGAAATAGACAATCCTTATAATATCTCTTGGGAGATTCCTCGACATTCGGTAATATCATATTACACCTACGTGATTTTTCAGCTTTTTGTGTCAACGATCATAATCTACATGTTAATACTGTAACTTTAATACAATGTTGACCTATTAATTGTATGTGATCACTAGAGTTTCAGAGAAATTTCGGATCCAGTAGGAGAAACCCAAGGCTCTTTTAACTTGGTAACATCTATGCTCACCATAAATAATATTAGTTCTGAAGACGAAGGCTATTACACTTGCCAAGTAAGATCCTCGTTTAGTGAAAAGAAAAGTAGTAATATTTTTATTAGAGTGCATGGTGAGTTACATGCTTTTGACACGTTAATTTAATGCCCCGATATGAAGATTAAAAACGTGAATTTTTTCCATGATTCATTATTACAGATCCTAACGAGTCATTCATAAATTTCGATTCTCCATTGACATTAAATAATTACGGACATTACAATAACTATTCAGTGACTCTCCAAGCTTATATTGATGCATACCCAAGGCCAACTCTCAAATGGTAAGGAATTTTGCCAGTAACTAAGGCCCTGCTGAGTGCTTAATCTATTATAGATTTACAATTGATTAAGCTGCCAATTTTAATGAAATATTCCAGGCTTGATCTTTGTCGTAACGAAATCGCATCCGAAAAAATTGTAACAACATATGCTAAAACATTGAGCACTAGTCACAGTTCAGTAATGCCTAATCATATGTTGTTTAGTAAAATAACGGTAAGTGTATCTCATAAGGAAGATCTAGGCACTTACACTCTCCGAGCAAACAATAGCCACGCAGTGAAGGATTTAAATTTTACTCTAGAAGTTGACGGTACATTTAATATTATAACTATATCTTTCGTCAAATTTTTTTGCAATTTCTTTCTTATATTTTATTAACGATATATTATATGCAGGGCTAATGTTTGTTCACCCTCAGACCCACAAGAATTTTTACAACATCAATGAAAATGCAAACTTTAGTTGTATTGCCCAAAGCAAGTTCAATCTGAATATGTCATGGATCTACGAACAATGCCCAACCTACCATTCAAAAAATGGCTGCAAAAACATCACATTGATGGTAGGTCCTGCTTGATTTTAAAGCTACCCAATTTTAGAGATTTCTGGAAAGTTTTGCAGGATGCCTTGTAAGATTTAGGATTTCATACGTGTAACAAACATTTTTGTTTCATTACGTAAATTGGCTGTTATGGAGTTGGTTCCCAAAATCAGAAAAACAATGGAATTGGTTCCCAGCTCATTAAGATGCATACTGGAGTTGGTTCCCGGGTGTTTGAGAAGCATA
>JAPYYV010009952.1:0-23278 GCA_030522625.1 Copidosoma aretas
TAACCAAAAATAAATAAACGATTTATGCTCTATTTTACTCTTTTGACTTTTATTTTTGATTTTACACCATTATTATACAAATATTTACATTAGCATATTTGTAATAGCCAATTTCAATAATATCAACTCCAGTAACGGCTCTTTTTAAAGTTTCACTTCTGCCGGAGGTTCCCAGACCCACACGTTTTTTTTGTTCTTTTACTTAACCTAATTGGCATCATTGTCATCCTTATACCTATGATCAATATAGTCCGTATTATCGGCTCCGTGCTTGTCCCTAATCTAATTATTATCATCATCATCAATCATAACCAACGTTATCATCATTAATATCGTTATCATCCTTGACATCATCATCTTTATCTTTTTCATCACATACATTATCATTATTATTATTATTGTCGTCGGTGACATCGTCATCGTCATTACCATAATCATCATCAGCATTGTTATTATTATCATCTTTAACATCAGCAGCTCTGTCATCGCCATCGTCATCATCGTTACCATCATTATCATCATCATTATCATAAAATGCAATTATCACTGGCGTCATCGTTACCGACATCATCATCGACATCATTGTCAGTATCATCACCAAACTTATCATCATCTTCATCATAATCATCATCATTATCATCATATTTCTGATCATTATTATTATCATCGTATCTTCATTATTATCATCGGCGTCATGGTCATCGTTATCATTATTGTTATTATCATGTACATCTTTTTCATTGTCATCTTGATTATAGTCATTGACCATTTTATTTGTACTCCTTCTTAACCTAATAAGCATCATTATCATCCTTATGCTTATGATCATTATCGTCCTTATTATCAGCTGTGTCCTAGTCCCTAATCTAATCATTAAAATCATAATCATCAACTTTAACCAACATTATCATTATCTTCATCATTATAATTATCATTCTTGTCATCATCATCTTTATCTTTCTCATCATATATATTATCATAATTATCAGTATTATTGTCATCGGTGACATCGTCATCGTCATCATTATAATCATAATCACGATTGTTATTATTTATTGTTATCTTTAAAATCAGCAGCACTGTAATCATCATTGTCATCATTATAATCATCATCATCATAACCATCACCATTATCATCATTAAATGCATTATCATCGTCGTCATCGTCATCGACATCATCATCGACACCATCGTCAGTATCATCATAAACATTACCATAATCTCCATCATTATCATCATTATCAACGTGATTATCATTTTAATATTTCTCATCAAAATTATCATCATAATCGTCATTATTATCATCGGCATCATGGTCATTGTCATCATCGTCATTATCTTCATCATCATTATCATTATCTTAAACATCATCATCATTAACATAATCATCATCACTATAATCATCGGTGTCATTATCTTCGTCATCATTATCATCAGAATCATTATCGTTATTATCATCATCAACATCATCATTACCATTTTTATCATCAGCGTCATCGTCATCGTTATTATCATCATCATTAGTAACATCATTATCACCATCATAATTATGAAGATCATCGGCGTCATCGCCATCATCATTATTACGATAATCATCATTATCATCATCATCAACATCATCATTATATTCATCATCAACGTTATCATAATCATCATTATCATCATCATTATCATCATAATTATTACCATTATTACTATTAACATCATTATGATCGTCTTTGTCCTCGTCATCGATCTTGTCCTAGACCTGATTAATACTATCATCACGATCATCAGAAACGCTATCGTTATCATCAGTATTATCAAAATCATCTTCATCTACATTATCATCAATATCATGATCATCTTTATCATCGTTATGGACCTTCTTTTGTCCTCGTGTTACTCCTTGTTCTTATTGATTTTCTCAAACTTATAATCATTACGATCATCTACATACTCATCATCATTATGTCCCTTATAATAATCCTTATCTTTATTGTCATCATTATTGTCATCATTATTCTTATTATTAATATCATCATAATTATCGTTATCATCATTGTCGTCATAATTAATCTTTATCATCTTCATCATTATCATTATTGTTATCATCATCATCATCACCTACATCATCATTATCAATTTTATCATTAGCATCATCGTCATTGTTAGAATTATCATCCTAATCAATATCATGATCACCATATTTATGCTTATAATTAACAACATTAGCATCATCATCATCATTTTTAATATCAGCGTCATCGTTATCGTCATCATCATCATCCTTATCGATATCATCGTTATCATTGTGATCATCATACTTATAATTATCATAATTTTTGATATTACTATTATCATCTTCAGCATCACCATCTTCTTTATTATCATAATCATCATCATCATCACTATCGTCATCATCATAATCATCGGCGTCATCGTCTTTGTAATCATCTTTATCATGATCATTATCATTACTATCATCATTATCATTATCATAATCATCATAATCAAGACTGTCTTCGATCTTATAATCATAATTATCATATTTGGCGTAAACGTCATTGTCATTATCATTAGCATCATCATCATCATAATCATTATCATCATAGTCATTATCATCTTCACGATGATCATTATCAGCACTACTATCATACTTATGATCATTACGATCATCACTATCACTATCATCATCATTATCATCATTATAATTATCATCTTCGTCATTGTTCTCAACATCTTCACCTTCATAATTATTACTATCATCGGCCACATCGTCATCATCGTTATGATGATCATCATCATTATCATCATGATCATCATCATCACTATAATAATTATCATCAGTATTATTAACGTTATCACCATTATTATCATTATCATCTACATCTACATCATTATCATCTTGATTAGAGTCATTGACTTTTTTTTTTCCTACTTTTTAACCTAATTAGCATCATTATCAACCTTATACTTATAATCATTATCGTCCTTCGTATCGGCTCCGTCCTAGTCCCTATTCTCATTATTATCATCATCATCATTAACTATAACCAACATTATCATCATCTTCATCATTATTATCATCGTCACTATTATCTCCATTTTTCTCATCATAATTATCATCATTATAATCTTCATTATTATGATCGGTGTCACGTCATCGTCTACATCATCGTCATTATTTGCATCATCATTATCGTCATCATTATCTCAAACATCATCATTATCAACAGAATTATTATCGTTATCCTCATCATCAACGTTATAATTCCCATTCTTATCATCAGCGTCATCGTAATCATCATCATCATCAGCAACATCGTCATCCTTAGATCATCATCATTATCATCATCATCATAATCTTTATCATCATCATTACCATAATTAATAATTATCATTTTATTATCAGTGTAATTGTCATCATCATCATCCCTACGTTATGATCATCATCATCATTAGTAACATCATCATTCCCATAATCATCAGCACTATCATCATGATCATCATTATCATCACCACTATCACCATAACAGCTACCAACACCACCATAACAGATACTACTTCTATCATCATTGCCATTATTTTTATTATTAGCATAATCATTATTATTATGGACATCATCAACATCATTGTCACTACCATCATCATCTCGGCGTCATTGTCATCATATTTATCATGATGATCATTATCGGCATCATCACCAAACTTATCATCATCATTACTATTCCTATCATTCTATCATTATAATCATCATCATTAACATAATCATTATCACTCTTATTATCGGCGACATTATTACCGTCATCATTATCATCAGAATCATTATCGTTATCCTCATCATCAACATCATAATTATCATACTTATCATCAGCGTCATCGTTATCATCATAATCATTAGCAACATCGTCATCCTTAGATTATCATAATTATCATAATCATCATAATCTTTATCATCATCATTACCATAATTAATAATTATCATTTTATTATCAGCGTAATTGTCATCATCATCATCCCTACGTAATGATCATCATCATCATTAGTAACATCATCATTCCCATAATTATCAGCACTATCACCATGATCATCATTATCATCACCACTATCACCATCACAGCTATCAACACCACCATAACAAACACTACTTCGATTATCATTGCCATCATTATTATTATTAGCATCATCATTATTATTATGGCCATCAAGAACATCATCGTAACCACCATCATCATCTCGGCGTCATCGTCATCATATTCATCATGATGATCATTATCAGTATCATCATCACATTTATCATCATCAATATCATTACTATTCCTATCATTTCCTCATCATAATCATAACCATCATCATTATTATAATCATCATCAACGCCATTATTTTAATCATTATCATCATCATGATTATCAAGATCATCGGCGTCATCGTCATTAGCATAATCATTATCATCATCAACATCGTCATTATTGACATTATCACCATTATCATAATCATCATTATCATGAATATCATCATCATCATCTTAATCATCATCATCGTCATATTTATTATCATTATCATTATCATCGTCATTATTATCATTCTTATGGACCTCCTATTTGTCCTTGTATTACTCCTTGACCTCATTTATCTTCCCAACCTAATTATCATTATGATTATTCACATACTCATCATTATGTTCCATATAATCGGCCTCACCTATATCGTCATCATTATTATTATTATTATTATTACTATTGTTATCATTATTATTATCATTATTATAATTATCATCATCGTCGTTATAATTTATTTTTATCATCTTCATCATTATCATTATCGTTATCATCATCATCATAATCTACATTATCATTATCGTTTTTATTATCAGCATCATCGTCATTGTAATCATCATCATCATCATCCTTATCGTTATCATCGGTATAATTATGATCATCATACTTATCACCATCATGATTATCAATGTCATAGTCATCATCATTAGCTTCACCATAATCTTTATTATCATGATCATCGTCAATATCATCATCATCATCACCATGCTAATCGTTATCATCACCATTATCACACTTATCATCATTACAATAATCACTATCTCTATCATTATTTTAATCATCATTATCATAATCATTATCATCGTCATTATCATCATCATCATTATCACCATCATAATTATCACTGGCGTCATCGTCATCGTGTTCATCTTTATAATGATCATTATGATGATCATAATCATCATCATCATCTTCATCATCACTATAATAATCATCATCATTAGGATTATCATTATTCTCATCATCATAATTCTCATCATCAGCGTGATCGACTGTGACATCATCATCGTCATCATCATCATTGGCATCATCACCGTTATCGTCGTCATCATCAACATCATGATGATTATTATCAGCACCATCATCATACTCAGGATCATCATGATCATCACGAGCACTATCATTATCGTTATCATCATCATTATCGTTATTGATATCATCTTCACCTTCATAATGATCGCTATCATCGGCGTCATCGTCATCATCATTATAATCAACATTAACATCATCATCGTCATCCCTATCCTTATCATTATTCTCGTCTTTGACCTTGTCATCGATCTTATCCTACATTATATTATTATTATTATCATCTTCATCAGTATCATTACCGTTATCATCAGTATAATCATTATTATCTGCATCTACATCGATATCATTCTTATCATCATTTTTATCATCGTTACTAACATTCTCTTTGTCGTCAGACTCCTCCTAATCTTTAGCAATCTTCTTAACCTACTAATCATAATAATCATCAACACATGTATCGTTATTGTGTTTTCTATCATTGGCCTTACCGTTATCATCATCATAATCATCGACATTATTATCATCATGGTCATTTTTATCATCATCATTATCCTCATTATTAGTATCATCTGAATCATCATCATTGTACTTAAAATCATCAACATCATCATTATAATCATCATCATCACTATCATCATCATCATTATCATTATCCTCATGAATATCATGATTATCATCTCCACATCATCACCATCACAACTACTACCACTACAACCACTTTTAACATCTTTATCATCAACATAATTATCAACAGCAACGTCATCATCATCATTATCATCATAGTATTCATTATCAGTATTATTATCAAAGTTATCATCAAAATTATGATTATGACTACTTTCACCACTATAATCACGAAAATAACTTTCATCATCTTTATTATCATCATTATTAACATTATTATTATCATTGCCATTATCATTAGCATTATTACCACAATCATAATTATTATTATTATCATCGTCATAGTCGTCTTTGTCATCATTACTCCTAACGTGTTTATCATCATCATTAAAATCATCAACTTTATTATCATTATAATCATGATCACTACGCCCGTCACAACTAACACCACAACGAGATTCATTTCAATTATTAGAATTAGTATCATTATCACCATCATTATTATCGTTATCACTATCATCATAATCATCATCATCATCAACATCATCATCATCATCATCATCATCTACATCATCATCACCATCATCATCAACATTATCACCATTATCATCATCAGTGTCGTCTTTATCGTCATCGTCAAAGTTATCGTCATCATCACCATCATTATCATCATTGTTATCAGAATTATCATCATCATCGTCATTATCACTATTAATCATCATCATCATCAGTATCATAATCGTCATCGTCATCGACAATATTACCATCATTTTCACATTATTTGTTATTATCATCATCGGCATCATTATAATTATGATTTTTCTTATCATCTTAATCATTAACATCATCATTATTATCATCATCATTATCATTATCGTCCTTGTACTACTTCTAGTCCTTGTCCTCGTCATCAACCGAATCATTATCGTCATCATCACAATCATCTTTAAAATTATCGTCATTATAATCATCATCATTATCGATATCATCATTAACATCATCGTCCCCATCATAGTTATCATCATTTTTATCCTTATCATAATTATAATTAACATTATCATTATCATTATTACCATCATCATCATTAAAGTCATTATCATTACTATCATTATCATTATTTTCATCATCACCACTACCATAACAACCACCAAAACGATCACCACCACTCCTACTACCATCACAACTACTACTATTATCGTCATCAAAATCGTCATCATCATTATTATTATCAATATCATTATCATCGCCATCATCATCATCTACATCTTCGTCATCATCATCGTATTTTTAAGACCATCATCAAACTCATACGTATCATCATCACTATCTTTATTATTATCATCATAATCATCATTATCATTATCGTCATCATTATCATCATCATCATCATTATTATAATCATAATGACTACGTCCATCAAAACTACTAATAGAACGACTTTTATCTTGATCATTAGCATCATTATCATTATAAACATACGTATAATTATTATCATCATCCCATTAATTATTATCATCATTATTATTATCATTATTATCATCATAATTGTCATCATTATGATTAGAATCATCATTAAAAGCATCATCATTAACATCATCGTCGTCATCGTTAATGTCATTGTTGTCTTCATTATCTTTGGCGTTATCGTCATCGTTATCATAATCATCATCATCATTATCATCATTATCACCGAAATCATAATGTTTATTGTCATCAATTATCATTATCATCATAATCATCAAAATCATCATTACCACAACCATCAACAATACTTCTAGAAAAACTTTTATCATCATCATTCACATCATCATTATCATTATCATCAACATTATCACCATAAACATTGTGATCATCATCATCAACATTATTATAATGATTATTATCATGATGATCATGATCATCATCATCATGATTATCATCATCATCATCGGCATTATCGTCATAATAATCAGTCTCATTATCACAATCAACATCATCTTTATCTACATTATGATTATCATCATTATTACCATACTGATTATCATCTTCATCTTTCTCATCATATAAACTATCATGATTGCCATTATTATTGTCATCGGCGACATCAGTATCGTCATCATTATACTTATCATCACGATTTTTAATATTATTATCTTTAACATCAGGAGCACTGTCATCATCATCGTCATCATAATTATCATCATTATCATCATTAAAATCGTCAGTATAATCTCCATATTTCTTATCATAATTATTATCATCATGATCTTCATTATTATCATCGGCATCATGGTCATCGTCATCATCATCGTCATTTTTTTCTTCATCATCATCATCATCATTATCCCAAACATCATTATTAACATAATCATCATCACTATTATCATCGGCGTCATTTTCATAATCATCATTATCATCAGAATCATTATCGTTATCATCACCATCAACATTATCATCATCATTCTTATCATTAGCGTCATTGTCATCATAATCAACATCATCAGCAACATCGTCTTCCTTGGATAATCATCATTATCATCATTATCATCACCTTTATAAACATTATTACCATCATTATAATTATCATTTTATCATCAGTGTAATCGTAATCATTATCATCGTCCTTATCGTTATCATCATCATCATAACCATTATCAACATCATTATTATCATGGCCATCATCATCAACGTCATCGTCACCACCATCATTATCTCGGCGTCATTGTTATTGTCATCATATTCATCATGATCATGATTATCAGCATCATCATCATTACTATTACCATTACTATCATTCCTTCATTATAACCAAAATCATTACCATCATCATTATTATAATCATCATCGACGCCATTATTATCATCATTATCACCATTATAATTATCAAGATCATCGGCGTCATCGTCATCATCATTATCACGATCATCATCATTATTATAATCATTATCATCGTCATCATCAATATCGTTATTATTTTCATGATCATTATTATCATAAATATCATCATAATCATCATGTTTATCATCATCACTGTCATCGTCATCGATATTATCATTATCATAAGCATCAACAACATTGCCACCATCATCTTTATCATCGTTATAGACCTTCTTTTTGTCCTTGTATTACTCCTTGTCCTTATGGATCTTCTTAACCTAATATTCATTATGATCGTTAACATACTTATCATTATGTTCCTTATAATTGGTCTTATCTTTATCGTCATCAATATTTTCATGATTATTGTTATCATCATTATTATATTCATTACCATTATCAACATCGTCGTTATAATTTATCTTTATCATCTTTATTATTATCATTATCGTTATCATTAACATCGTCATAATCTACATCATTATTATTGTTTTTATCATTAGCATCATCGTCATCCAAAATCATTATCATAATCCTTATAGTAACCGTCATCATCTTCATCAGCAATATCTTTATCCTCATAATTAACACCATTTCCATAATCATCATCATCATTTCTATCATCAGCGTCATAGTTATTGTCATCATCATTATTCTTATCGTTTTCAGCGTAATCATTATGATCATTATACTTATCATCATCATAATTATCAATATTCCTATCATCATCATCATCGGCATCAGCATCATCTTTATTATCATAATCATCAACATCATCATTATCATCAGCGTCATCGTCATCGTGTTCATCTTTATCATGATCACTATTATTATTATCATAATCATCATCATCACTATAATAATCATCATCACTATAATTATCATCATTCTCATCATCATAATTCTCACCATCAGCGTGATCGACACCGATATAATCATCGTCATCATTATTATTGTCATTATCATCATCATCATCGTCATCCCCATCCTTATCATTATGCTTGTCTTCGAGTCGTCATTGATCTTGTCCTAGACCATATTATTATTATTATCATCATCATCATTATCAGAATTATTACGGTTATTATCAGCATAATGATTATCATCTATATCTACATCGATATCATTCTTATTATCATCTTTATTACCGTTATTGACTTTCTCTTTGTCCTCAGACTACTTCTAGTCTTTATTAATCTTCTTAACCTAATTATCATCATGATCATCTACATACTCACCATCATTATGTTCCTTATCATCGGCCTTCTCGGCATCATCGAACTTATAAGTCTCATCATCATTATTATCTGTATCATCATCATCATCATCATCATCATCATCATCATCATCATTATCATCATCTTCATCATCATTATCATCATCATCATGATCATTATTATCATTATGATCGTCATCATTATGATCGGAATCATCATTATCATCATCAAAAGGATTATTATCAACATCATCGTCGTTATCAACGACGTCATCGTCATTAACATCATTATCATTATTATCATTAGTATCATAATTGCCATCATCATCATAATTATTATCATTATTCTCACCGTCGTCATTATTATCATCATCATCATAATTATTATCTTGATTATCATCATCGGCATCAACGTAATCATGACTATCGTCGACTGTATCATACACATCGTCATCGTAATAATTATTATCATCATCATCATCCATCTAATTATTTTAGTCCTTGTCCTCGCTATCGACCTCATCATCATCATCATCACTATCATAATCCTCTCTTATATCATTATCATCCAGGTCTCCGTCATTATCATCATCGTTTTTTTATTATCATCATCAAACTCATTAGTATCATCATCATCATTATCTTTATCATCATTATCATCTTACTCATTATCATCACTATCATCATTTAAAGTATTATCATCGACATCATCGTTTGATCGTCCTTGTACGACTTCTCGACTTGCCGTACTACTCAACCTATTCATCATTGTCACTATCATCCTTATTTGTATCATGATTATCGACTTTGTTCTCGAAATATTTCTTGTCCTCCATTTTATTATCATCATCATAATCATCAACAATATTATAATCATTTTCATTTCAAACAACATTATCGTTATTATTATCATTATCAAAATCATCATCTTTATCATTATTATAGTGATAATAACTACGCCCATCACAACCAACACTATAACGAATTTTATTTCAATGAGATTAATGATTAGAATCAATATCATTACCATCATCATCAACATTATTATTATCATTATTATCATAATCATAATCATCATTATAATCATCTTCATCATCATTATCATTATTATCGTCATCATCATGATAAGAACCATCACTATTATCATTAAAAGCCTTATGATCAACATCATCGTGGTCATCGACAACGTTAACATCATCATCATCATTATCATCGCTACCATCATCGTCATTGTTATCGTCATCGTCATCATCGTCATTGATATCGTTATTATTATCATAATCATCATCATTATTATCATCGTTTAAAGTATCATTATCAACATCATCGTAGTCATCCACAACGTTATCGTCATCGTTATTGTGATCATCATCGCTTACGTCATCGTCATTGTTATCGTCATTGTCATCATCGTCTTTGTTGTATCAAAATCATCATTATTATCAAAATTATCATCATTATCGTCGTCATCATCTTTCATCATCATCATCATCATCATCATCATCATCATCATCATCATCATCATCATCATCATCATCATCATCATCATCATCATCATCATCATCAAGAACAACTTTTATCATCATTATTATCATTATCATCATCATTATCATTATCATCATCATGATCATTAGTATCATCAGTATTATCCTTATCGTCATCATTATTATTATCATCATCATTATTAGTATCAAAATCGTCATCATCATCATTATTATTACCATAATTCTCATCGTCATCGTTATTATGATGATCATCATCATCTTTATTATCATTATTGGCATCATCATAATCATTATTATCATCATCTTAATCATTAAGATCATCATTGTCATTATTATCATAATCATTATCATCATCGTCGCCGTCGATATCATCATCATCATTGTTGTCATCATCGTTATCATCGTCATCATCATTATCATTGTTATCATCATCATTATCATCATCATTATTATCATCATCAACACAACAACTACTCTTATGTTCATTATCGGTATCATTATCTTTACTATCTTTATTAATTATCTACATCATCATCATTATTATTATCATTATGATCATTATCGTGAACATCATCACAATCATCATAATTAAAATCTTACTCATTATTATGGTGTCTTTACAACTCCTAGTTTTTGTTTTTGTCCTCATCTTTATCATAATTATGATAGTCATACTGATTTTTATCACTATTACCGCCTTTTTGCTCGTCAACAGTCTCGTTCTTATCATTATTATCATCAAAATCGTCTTTGTCATCATCATTATCATCATCATCATCATCATCATTATCATCATCATCATCATCATCACCATCATCACCATCATCATCACTATCATCATCATCATCATCATTATGATTATTATCATCATCATCATCATCATCATCATTATCATCATTATCATCATCATCATCATCATCATTATCATAATCATCATCATCAGTATCATCATCATCATCATCATCATCATCATCATTATGATCGTCTGATGCAGGAAAAGGAAAACCTCCTAGTTTTAAATTATTTCTAGGATAATTTGTTGCATAATTCAATGAAGTTCTTATCCAAGACTTTACGATAGGTCAAGCAAGTCGATGTTTTAGTTATGAAATTTGTTTGTGTTTGCTGAACGTTCATTTATTAAGTGTATCAAGGGTCATGGGCGGTATCATAGTACCGAACGTTGTATTGTGAAAGGTACAAGATCTAATGAAAGGACACTTTTTTTAGAACTGGATTGCTTAGCAAGGACACACGAAATTTCCTAATAGGAAACGAATTTGGAGCACTAATAATGTGAATTATCGTTGGAATTAGTGATAAACATTGATATGATTAAGGCTTTTATGTTGGACTCTATGCACCAGGGAATCTTAGAGTTATTAAAAAACCACTTGATCATTGGATATATCGTAAAAATGTGAAGCTTGATAGACAAAGAATTTTAAGAATGTCAGTTAGACTGGAAAATTCAAGCAATTAAATTCCGTTTGAATCTCAAACAGCCTTGAGGAAACTTGGAGAACTGGCAAAATGGAAAGATACTGATCTTAAGTTTCTCCTTTAATACTGTGGTTTTTCGGGTTTTAAAGACATACTACCAGAGTATATATATCGTTTATTTCTGTGATTAAGATATTGATGTCAAATTCTAAACTGCAGAAAACTTAATAAAGTATACTCAGTCCATTGTCGTATTTATTTGAATAATTTCGATTTATTGTTTTTTGGTTTGTATGTCTTGGAGTCAATAGTACATATTGTACATTCATGGAGAGAAAAATCATAGGGCTGTCTGGAAAACACATGAGAGCAATAAAAAAAACCATGCCTCTATAAGACTAATCCGTGGCGATAGCGCAGGCTGCACACTCATCGTATACATTAGGCAATGTCATCAACTGTATAGTGCGAACACTGATGCCCGCTTCAGTGGACTTTTACCAGAGGCACCTATGGGACAGCCCTATGATTTTTCTCTCCGTGTAGACTCGTTTACATTTCAGATAATGACATTTAAACGTTTTTTTTTCTAAAAGTGAGTCAGCTGCTATCAAATTTATGGTGCGATGTGGAAATTATCCCTTGGAGCAAGTATGTAATCGATTGGATGATGATAAATGAATAATTGTTTTCCTGATAAAACAAAAGTCATACGTTACACAAAATAACCAAATATTTATAACATTATAAGAATGAGCGATTGTGACTATGGATTCACCAACAAATTTTTAAATAACGTTTCACTCACTGAGAACAAAAGAATTGTTTAAATAGAAAAAAAAAAAATCAAGAAATTATTTAGTGTTTTGCACGCTGGGGGGGGCGGGGGGGGGGGGGGGGGGGGGGGGGGGGGGTCGCTAAACCGTTTTTGATCACAAGAAAAACCTCAACTTTTTCCGTTTTTTTTGCAAGCGTAAAGAATCCCTGGGGGACTGTGGCAGGGCGGGTATGGCATGGTGAGCAATATAAATTAGATATAAAGTTAAGTTATTTATTAAAGATGCCTTATACGCTATATAGGAGAAATGAAAGCTATTTCTGAAACTTTAATTCAGTTGGCTGCAAGCTTTGGCTGCAATCAGTTGTTCTCGGCAGTGTTTGACAAGATTTCATGGTTATTGGGGTAATGGAATTATTGACTTCATTCGGAGGATTTCGGACATCTTCGGGTGATTTATGATAACAAGTAACCAGAGCATCGGATTAGGCTGTAATCCGTTGTTTTTGGCAGTGTCCGTGATGTGAGGTTATTGCGGTGTTCAGATTATTGATTTCTTTCGGGTAACTCTGGCCATCTTCGGGTGGTGTATGGTAATAAGCAACGGAAGAAGCGGCTTTGGCTGCATTTGGTCGTTCTCAGCAGTGTTTGAAAAAGTTTGAGAGTTGTTGTGTTATTGGGATATTGATCCCTTTCGGGTAACTTCGGCCATCATTGGGGATCTATGGGCGTAAGCCAAGGGTGAAAAATTCATATTGTTGGGTTAATAAGATATGAGGGACGTGAGAAGGCCTTGATCAAAATTTGGGGGGACTGTGGGGGGGGCTAAACTATTTAAAAACACAGTAAAAACAATACATTTTTTCGTTATTTTGTGGGGGCGCGAGAGGGGTCGTGTGGGGGCCGTTGGGGGTCTTCAGTGAGACCACCTTGGAAAGTGTTATCACCTCATGTCAAGATATTTTGAGTTGGGTGTCATTTCCATGGTTATTAGGTCACTGATTACGAATCTGATGTCAATTCACTAAATTAAGTTTCTTACCTCTGTAAGAATTCGCTATCAAATCAGTATGCATCGTATATGAAAGAATTTTTAAATATTATATTCTGGCGCATAATTTCTATATAACGTGAAATGGGGATGGCAATTAGGCAAGCTCAGCTCAGATGGCACTGCGAAGGTTAACATTGATGTCTTCTTATATATATATATATATATATATATCGATATTCTTAGCGTTCTGATTGGCTGTAGTCTCTCCTTCCTAGAGCCCTCTTATCGGACAAAAGTCGTCGGTCGCCATTTCCATAGGACTAGCATTGGATGGACACAATAAAATACTTTCTTAATGTGACTTGATCTTCAATACACGCCTCAATTTAAAATAATTGTTGGAGCACATGTCAAGTCTTAGTATCAATAAAGTTGATTCTATATGGAAGAGAAGTATGTTAGGTGTTGAAAAAGATTTTTTCTTCAGTTTTAATAATCGTCGATTCAGATTTTGTTAAGTTTTGAAAAGACGTTAATACAAGACAAAATCTTTCTTTTATTGTACAATCTCAATTTTTGAAAGCTTGTTTGGTTCCTTCAAATATTTTACCTTTAGGTTTTTTTAGGATCATCGAAGGAACATTTTAAATTGGTACAATGTAAACCGTACCGTGCTTTAATTTTTATGGTGTCTTCAAATTATTTTTAATGGTCGATTCTCATTATTTAATTAAATTAAAATTCACGTCATTATAAAATGAATGTTAGAAAATTTAACATATTGTAGTTTGTTTCCGATTATCTGCGTATGTGCCAGGGCTCAGAAGGAAGCCAATCTATCTACGGGAGCATGTAACATACATGCATAAAAATGAGAAGATCTTTTGACATTA
Source organism: Copidosoma aretas (assembly GCA_030522625.1). NCBI lineage: Eukaryota > Metazoa > Arthropoda > Insecta > Hymenoptera > Encyrtidae > Copidosoma > Copidosoma aretas. The sequence continues at coordinate 15,661 of JAPYYV010009952.1, forward strand.
ACGTACATTTTAATTTTATTAAATGAGAATCCACCATCATTAATAATTTTCAAACACCATAAAAATTAGAGCACGGTACAATTTTTATCGATTATTATTGATTTAGGATAGAATATCAGAATCATATCAGGAATTTCATGACACTAATAAATATTTTTCTCATTCCACTTCCTTGAGTTTGACCATTTATATTCATGTTGTCTATATCTTACTTACAAATAATATAGATACCTAGCTGATTTGAAAATCAGACGTGACGTTTTTTCATCCAATAAAACAAAAAATACTCTCAAGAAGGTTCGTCCGCTCTCCTGAATGTGGAGGGGGGGGGGGGGGTAAAGGAGGGGAGTGCTGTATTGAAGTCAGCTGTACTAACCTAGGCCAAAAACGTCCACTCTCTTGATTACGGAAAACTCATATGAGCTCAACTCGCCAGTACTTATTACTGTATTAATAATATCCTTCGAAAAATTACAGAATACACGTCAATACGTCTAGTTTCTCAGAGTATAAGTTCAATAACTTGAGTACTTCTAGTTTGTAAAATAAAAATAAAGAGTAAAATGACATAGTCAATCTGATCTATAAGTATCGATAAAAGTATGCTATAAATTTTCAAAATCAGAAATTTTAATTATGTAGCCTTGAAGTACGAAGCCTCATGAGAGCTACACCACGTTTCAAATCATAATTTTGAATAGAACGATTTCTAGGAGTGATTTTGTGGAAAGCGATCGTGCCACGTAAAAAGTCGACTGACAGCAGACGTTGCGTCCTTGTCTTCCGAATGCATTTAGCAAAGGAGCGTCCCGCAATTTTATTCACGTTTGCATAAATATCTCTTAAACTGTATTGTAGAATTCACTCTTTTTGATGTATATAGTTTCGTATATAGATCGGGAAAGCTAAATAAACAAAACGAAGAAAAAGAACATTATTAGTATGATTTGTCAACCTTGCACGCATAAATTAGATTAATGAAGTGCATGTTATTCATTGGCAAACGATAACAATTCGACACTTGACGAAAGGAGCGCAAAAGGCGTGACACAATGATGTGAAATTCTTCAGAAAAATTAATACAAGAAAATGTAGAAGAGTACAGACTAACACAGGCTTGTTAAATAAATGACTGATTTCTTCAGATCTTTGCATTTGTAGTATTAAAAACAAAGCGAGTAATAATAAGCATAAAGTAGACGTCAGTGCTGTAGAACTATTTAAAAGAAGAAAAGTAGCGTCTTGTTCACATGTGACAGTAATTAATAAGTTGGCGTGGACCTTTCCTTTATTTATTCACTATAACTTATAAGTTGCTGTGGAACTATCTATAATGAAATAACAAAAAAATTTTAGTTTGATTATTTTAATACAACTACTTTAAATAATACGGCTATTAAGTTTCGTTTTATTCTTCATTAGTTGTAACTAATCTCTTTCGATGTAACATAGGCAGTATTAAATAAATATATTGCAAACAAGCCCGTAATAGATTTTCTGTACATAAATAATAAATATGAAAGCTACAGTTTCCCGTCATTTTTTGTTACCGCACACATATATTTACCTATAACTGCTAAAAGCCTATCTATAATGTACTTTTAGTCAGCAAAATTAGATCTGCTTTTCTAAATTTGCAGATTCTAATCGTGAATTCGTAATCAGCGACCCCAAAAACCCCCAAGTAAAATTTTTCATCAAGATAAGGGCATTTTATTTATTTTAATCCGCCATATTAAATCCGCTATCTTGAATTTGCAGATTTCGATCATAAATTCGTAATCAGCGACCTTAGATACCCCCCAATAAAATTTTTTAATGCGATTAGGGCCTTTTCTTTATTTCGGTCCGCCATATTGGATACGTCATCTTTATTATACGTATTATTATGACAAATTTAGCATGTAGAATCTAAAAATATACTTAAAAAATATTTGTTCTTGATTCTAGTGCGCAACCTTAACTTATTTGTTTGAAACGATGTTTTATTAAGCAGGTATCGATATTATTTGACATTTAAGGTTAGGTACAGTTAAAGTAAAAAAAAAAATTAAAATGAGCAGATACGGATGTCCTACAAATCTTCTTACCTTTAAAATTGAAAAAAAAAATAAGCACTGCACACTAAGGCAGAAAGCACTTTTTTTTATTTTGACGTTCACTGTGTGTTTGGCATCAAAATTTAAAAAATATCGATACTTGCTCAATAAAACACAGATTTAAATATGTAACTCAACATTACGCAATAATATTAAAAAAAAAATTCTAAGTGTATATTTTTAAATTCTCTAAGACAAATTCAACATAATAATCTGTATAATAATGATGGCGAATCCAATATGGCGAACCAAAATAAATAAAATTCCCTAATCTCAATAAAAAATTGTACTCAGGGGTATTTGGAGTCGCTGATTACGAATTTATGATGGAAATCTGCAAATTTAAGATGGTATATCTATAATAGCGGACAAAAATGTATAAAATGCCCTGATCTTGATAAAAAATTTCATGTAGGGGTTTTTGGGGGCTCTGATTACAAATTCAAGATCGAAATCTGCAAATTTGAGATGGCGGATCTAGTATGGATCGAAAAGTGTAATATGGATAGGCTTGTAGCAGTTATAGGTAAATATATGTGTGCAGTAGTGAAAAATGAGCAGAATCTGTGATTTTCATACGTCATATATATGTACAGACGGTCTATTACGGACTTGTTTGCAATTTATTTTTTTTAAACTGCTTACGTTGCATAGAAAGAGAGAAGTTACAACTAATGAAGAATAAAACGTAATTAAATAGCTGTAGTATTCAAAGGGATTGTATCAAAATAATAGAACTAATAATTTGTTGTTATTTTATCATAGATAGTTACACAGCATGTTATAAGTTGTAGTAAATCAATAAAGGAAAGGTCTAAACCAACTTATAAATTACTGTAATATGTTAACAAAACGCTACTTGTCTTCATTTTTAAATAGTTCTGCAGCACTGACGTCTACTTTATGCATATTATTACTAGCTTTGTTTTTAATACTACAAATTTAAGGATCTAAATAAATTAGTTATTAATTCAACAAGTTTGTATTAGACTGTACTTTTCCACATTTTCTTGTATTCAATTTTCTGAAGAATTTCACACCCCTATTTGGCGCCTCTTGCGCTTCTTTTGTCAAGTGTCCAATTAGAACAAGTTTATGATGCATTATAATTTGAACACCATGGAAAAGAATTTTGTGAACAGAAGCAGGCATATAGTACTCTAGTCATAATGATTGAAATTTAAGTCCGCGGTATTTTTACGTATTTTTGGAAATTTAGTACGTCGATTTCCATGCTACAAGTAATGACCTAGAATAATAAGAGAAGTTTTCTTAATCCTCCTTAGTTGCACTTTCTTTTAATTTGGGTTACTTATAATTATTATTTATGATTATTATCTATGTTTAATTCTGATTGAACTTAGCTAATCAACTACTTGGTGAAAGAATTATGTTGGAAGAAGTCAAGTAAAATTTAGTAGAATTTACTTTACTCAGTTTATTTAACGACTACTTACAACAACTCAAAATAAACAAGATTCATTTTTTAAAACGGAAAATTACAGTGTAATTTTAGTTAGTTACTTGAACAGCACGACGCGAGCGAGTCTAATTTATGTGATTTACATCGAGATATCTTAATGAATGTCACGTGGTTTTTTTTAAATTTTGCCTTTGCTCTGAAGTGTTTCAGGCTCGACGACTGGAGGCGGACTGACGCGGTAGTCGAGCTAACTGTGCTATACAGCAAGCCACTGCTTGCTATACAATTATTAAATATTTTAAGTGTGCGTGGCGCTTCATTATTGGCTCGTGGGAGCTGGTGAATCAAACGTTATAATTACGCGCGCGCTTATTCAAAATCTTAAAATACCTACTTCAATCCTAAACATTCCCCCGCCTTTGCTTGGACAAGCAATCAATTCAACATTCTTCATAGAGTCATTCTAAACAAATTATTAAACTAAACTACGGCTCAGGTAAATAAAGTAGCTCTTTAATTCATTGCGCATCTAAACTTGAATTGGGCAACCCGAAGCGCTCAAATCAGCAAAAAATTCTGGAAGAGAAAGGTGAACATTATCACGTGAAACAATACATGTCACGTTTAAGAATGTTAACTGATTTTTATTTTAAACCCTTGGGTACAACTTATAGATAAATCGTAGACAATACGCGAAAACTCTAAAAGTATTCTCTAAGGACAAGTATTTTCTATATAGATCCCAACTCATGGAATTATCACTCTCATGATGACATACTGGATCTATAAGGTCTTGAGGAATATCCGAATTCTTCTCCGCTAATTTGAACTCTGGGTATTGTGGAGACAATTAATCAAGTTCAATCGAACCATGGAACCACAAGGAATAATAAGTTAATCATGAAGGGACAATTCCTCTAGAGGCTTCGTCAGCTAGATTTTTATTATCTGTTACATGATGCCATAAAGCTGAGAGATAATTTATAAATATCACTGCAACGATTAGTTACAAAAGTAGGCCAACGGGAGGATGGTGAACTATGCTAATATAAAACATCTCGTGAATCCGACCATAAATGAATGGAATCAACTCTATGGGGTTGAACCTGGCTCTGATAGTTAACTAACTTGGCTAGTAGATGAGCGGCACAGAGTAAAAGTCTCGGGATGCTAAGAGTTTTGATGGGTGCTACTTTTGTCTTAGCGAACTGAAAGGTGACATAAACCTTATTTTCCTCTACAATTCGCAAATACATCACGGCACCATACGCTGCCTTCAAAGCGTCAGCATAACCACGGCATTCTATTAACATAGCTCTAGGAGAGAAGAAGTTCCAACGTAGGATCCTGACATGATTTTATCCTGTATTCCATCTAACCAACGAAGCCAATTTTGCCGTATATCAGTCGAAATCTTGGTGTCCCAATCTAATTTTACAAGCCGTAAGGATTGCACGATAACCTTTGCATAAATTATGACCAAAGCCAACCATCCAAGTAGATTGTACAATCGTGCTATATGAGAGAGTAATGACCGTTTAGTCCATGCACCGCGAAATTGAGAGTCATTTACTTGATAACCAAGAGTGTCCTTTACAGGATGCCAAACTATTTCTAAAACTTCAATTAAAGAATTTCTTTCACTTAGCGAAATGAAAGGAGAATTAGAAGCTAAGAGTGGAGGGGGCAACTCTTGCAATATCCTAGAATCATTGGATGACCATTTACGCAGGGGAAACCCACTGGCAGACAACACCTTTAACAATTGATCTCTTTTCTCTTTACCTTTATCTAAGCTATGTGTATTTGATGAAACATCATTCATGTAAATCTCATTTCCTAGTACAGTAGATGCTAATGGAAAACTATACTTGTAATCATAAGCTATTTGTTTAATCACTCTAGATGCCAAAAATGGCGAAAAAGATGAACCATAAGTAACAATTTTTAGGGAATAATCTTGTAATGGATCAGATAACTGGGATCTGCAGAATATACATTGATAAATCTGATCTCTATCATTGACCCAAACCTGACGGAACATTTCCTCTGTATCAGACGCAAATGCGCATCTATATATTCTTAACTTTGAAATAAGATCGACGAGACTAGGAAGTAGGTTGGGCCCTACGTAGAGCAATCCATTAAGAGAGTTACCAGTCTGACTCTTAGCGAATCCATTGAAAACTGTTCTAAGTTTTGTGGTAAAACTCGAACTCTTGATAACACCATAGTGAGGTAAAAACCAAGCATTATTGAGTAAACTATTATCAATCTCCATCATGTGATCAAGACTACGATGTTCCAGCATGAATAATTTGTAAGCATCGTAAAACCCCGAATTAGTTTAAAACTTGCGCTCGAGATATTTAATCATAACAAGCAAAATAGACTTAGCATCTTCTCGGGCTGCTAAATAAAACTTCAGATTTGATTTAAAGAGCAACCTAACCACGTACCGACGTGTTTCTTTTCTATAATGAGTTTAAATAAAATGATGCTCACAAGCTATCTCATCTGGTGTTAGAAGAACCTTTGGATATCTAGGAAGTTCCTCCATCTCCCAAAATCGTTGCAACAAGGAAGTCAAGTGATTGGCCTTAGAGCAATGTAATGAAACTGAACTAGTACTAGTATTACTTAAACGACCCATAAGGCCAGAAAGTATCCAACCGAACAGTGTATTGGTAGCAATAGGCTCGGTAGAGCTACCTTTCCTAACAGTCCCTTCAACTATCCAAGCATGAACATCAGCACCAAGTATAATATCAATTTGATCAATGCTAGTGTAGTCAAGATCGGCCAAATTAAATCCTTCTAAATGACTGAATACCACTGATCCAAGCCGACTAACAGGTGGTCGATAATATGAGACTCCAGGCAGGACCTTAGCTTCAACAGATAAGTGAATCAGAGTGGGATATCTTGGAGATATTCTAAACATAACCATACTCCTAGCGATACCTACAATAGAATCCCCGATCCACTAATCGGGATGCTCGAGCGTTGCCGTTTGAGATTCAACAAGGTACAGAGAGGCTCAGAAATTATTGAACACTGCGAACATTATTCGATTAGTGCTCTAGCTATCAAGCGTATACCTGTTGGACTAGTTATATAGATGCTGGCAGTAGCTAAAAGGACTCCCAATCATTGAGAGATACTAGTTTCAAAGTGATGAGAGGCCTACGCCAAATCTATTGATTAAGAATTGTTGTTTGTGTTTACTGGAGTTGGAACCAGTGTAAGTTCATTTTTGAAGAAGTTTTTGGTCATGTAATAACGGCTGATGCTTTTATTTACATGTTCAACAAGAGAACTTTGACTGACTTTTTTATAATCAAATGGTGACCTAGGCAATTAAATCACAATCTTTTCTTTGAAACTGAAACCCAAGGAGAATCTACTAGTAGAATTTTAAATCTATCACACTTAGCGAGTGAATGATCACCTTTACACATTATACATTCAGAAAAAACCTTTACTTTTACCTGACTTTCTGAGGTACTTTCAACTAAACTAACGACTTAGACGGTAAAGATTTCGAAGCGTTTATAACATTTTCACAGGCCTCAAGAGTTACAATTTACAAAGAAATAAAATGTAAATTAAGATGCCGTTCTAGATTCAACAAGGTACAGAGAGGCTCAGAAATTATTGAGCACTGCGAACATTAATCGATTAGTGCTCTAGCTATCAAGCGTATACCTGTTGGACTAGTTATATAGATGCTGGCAGTAGCTAAAATGACTCCCAATCCTTGAGAGATACTAGTTTCAAAGTGATGAGAGGCCTACGCCAAATCTATTGATTAGGAATTATTGTTTGTGTTTACTCGAGTTGAAATCAGTGTAAGTTCATTTTTGAAGAAGTTTTGGGTCATGTAATAACGTATGATGCCTTTATTTACATGTTCAACAAGAGAACTTTGACTTTTTTCTAATCAAATGGTGACCTAGGCAATTGAAACACAATCTTTCCTTTGAAACTGAGACCCAAGGAGAATCTACTAGTAGAATTTTAAAACTATCACACTTAGCGAGTGAATGATCACCTTTACACATTATACATTCAGAAAAAACCTTTACTTTTACCT
>JAPYYV010009954.1:0-11612 GCA_030522625.1 Copidosoma aretas
ACAGCCTCCGCCCGAGCAGAAGCACACTATTTATTTACGCAGTCATGGCCGCCTGAACTCATGGACTCGATTTTCGAGCAATAAAATCAAGCTGCCTGAATTTCGGCCCCGTTTCAGCTTTGCACCCCTATTATGCACGAAATAACAAATAAAAAGCTTCCCGGTAGTCTTTATTTTATCCTGTTGGGCGATACTCAGATAAGTGACATGTTTTTTCAACTTTTGGAAAAATATATCTCCCTTTCGGCACCGGTTCAACATTGCACCCCTGGCTTTTACGATTCCTCGCAATCAAATCCACCTATTCCTAAATTCTCAGGCTGTTGGGTTATACCCTGCTGTTTTTGCAGTGGGCTCTTAGACTAACAAGCGTAGACGAAGGGGTCAACAAGAGCGATTATAGAGTGACTTAAGGTCGGTAAAGAAGAGGCCAACATATCCGAGCGTAGTAGTAAGAAACCAAAGGTGGTAAACAATATGTAAAACAGGAATTTTGTTCATGTATTTCCACACAATAGGAGAAAAGCGATATCTAGAGACAATAAGCATCAATGATATAATATTTAAGAATGTTGACAAAGTGTACAAAATTAAGTATTTAGTTGTAGTGTTCAAAATAATTATTTTTCAATGGAATATCAAAATAATGAGTGTAGTTATGTACAATTTAGCGACTTATCGTAATGATTGTATTATCTCCCTGTATAACCCCGTAGTTAGTGAACGAATAATTAAATAAAAAACAACATACCCTTCCCGATGTAAAAAAACGAGCCAATACGCAGGTTTCGACGCATTTACTGCTATTGTCAATAAACTCAATTTGAAGTAAAAAGACCATAGTCATCTATCATGAGCGTCATTTCCGTATCTTCAGATCAAAAAGATGACCTGCATACACTTCATCACTTCTACAGAGGTGCATTCATTTGTTCAATCATAACATCCGTGTAATTTACAAATGCCTATGCCAGTCCCAATCGCTCACGCACTACTCACATTAATTAATAACAAAGATAAGGGCACGAGGCGTTAGTGAAACATATCCACCCGCTGCACACTATGTAAGTATATCGCGCCTCCCATCGCTGTTTTTCACGCCACTTGTATCCTTCTCTATCGATTAATAACACATACTAAGGTGCCTACCGTAAGAGACGTTTAAAAATCAACTTGTATACGAATACATGTCCCTTCATTAATTCTCTGTGCATTATATTATCTCCCTAGTGCAAGTTAAGAATAAAGAATTTAACTACAAGTGTATGATGTTTTTTGAAATACGTTTTTATTTTAAAATACATATATTCAAATACTATTGTATTTTATAATAATACTGCCGTTGCCCAAGTCTGGATAGGATAAATTTCAGGGGCGAGACTACCGACAAACTTTTTTTATCGAAACAATCCATCACTTCAAGACTAATCAAAATGGAATTTTGTGATGTTTAGACCTACAACTAGAGCTGCATGATACTAGATAAAAATATCGGTATTGTATCGATATCGTATCGAAGATCGATCCAAGACCGAGACTATACTCATAACAATGTATGGTACGATATCGATACTTAAAACTAGATATTCTCGATATCTCCGATATTTTCGAATTTTTAAATAAAAGCTAAAGAAATAGTAGTTTTCTTACGAGATTGAAAAGGCTTTTGTTTACGGACCGAGAAGTTTGTGGCACGAGCCGTAGGTGAGGGCTGTAACGAGGTTCGTAATGAAGCCTTTACGATTGAGTAACCAATGCTATTTTTCCTACCGAGGGTTTACCAGGGTTCAAAAAAGGCCCGAGGTAGGAAAAGGTATTTTTTCAGTAACATGTGTGTTAAAATGATCATAAAAAGATATTTTGGATAAAAAATTATAACAATTAGAACAAAAGTAGACTGTATGTTTATAAAAACTTTAAATATACTGGCAGTAAGCAAATATACAACAGTGCAAATGTCAAAACTCCAGTTTCAAATTTCAAATGGTCAATTACAAATCTCATTTATCAAATTATATTTCGACCAAGAATTTATACACATCATATATTTAATGTATCTTTATCGAGAGAATATATGAAAGGGTTTTTATAGGTGCCCTAGAAGAGAAAAATCGTTGATCCTACATTTAATTATTGATTAACTCTACTCTTGTGACTTTATTTATAGTGGATAAAGTTTTCAATTGTGTTATCTCAACTCTACTCCACTTATCTCTACTTTTTCTTGTACGCTTCATATTAAACGGAGTATAAAGTAAAGTATTTGTACTAAGAGGTTTTGTACTTTATATGTTTAATGTCGTATTAGAAGTAAAAATCAGAATTAGCATTGTGAATAAATGACGATACCGATATTTTGAAGGCGATATTAAGACGATATCGATATCGAACCGCAATTTTTCAGTTTTCCGATACTGATACGATACCTCCAAAAAACATCGTCTCGTCTCGGTATCGTGCAGCCTACCTACAACAAAACTCCACGTTCTTATTCCATCTGAGATGGTATCAAAGTCCTTTCACCTCAGCCGTTCCGAGAAACACAAGCACGAATATTACGAGATCGATACCCCGGGCGTGCGTATCGAATAATGAACGCGCGAGCTTCCGGATTTAATCAAACAGCACGTGCGCGTATATTGTAATAATAAACACAGGGGGAGGGGGGAGCGTTGCTCATTTAATTACTCGAAAGGGCTGATCTCCGCGTTCCCGGGATTCCTTTTAATTAAGCGTATTGCGATGCCTGTAGCGCTGCGTATACAGCACAGGTACATTGAACTTTGATGTTGTAGTAGCCACACCTGCTGATCGCTGGGATTTGTCCAGATGCCTTGGGCTACGCGTGCGGGTGCTTCTGTGTGTTTGTTGTATATACTTTTGCTTGGGGTTGTTATTGGGGAGATGATGCTTTGAATATGAAACGTTGGAGGATCCTTATTTTTATGGTATACGATTATTCATTTGACAATTGATTTGGTATCATTGGTACAATAATGATTTGTTAAAACTGTATCAATCAACTTTTTTTGCTAATCGGTAACCTTAGCAATCTCTTATTATGTATAACAATTTGACATTAACAGCCAGATTAGTTGATCACAAAGATCATGTCCAAATTGTATTTTATCAAAGTTAATGGATTATTATCTTTTCAACGAGCCCTATAATTTACATATATATACTATAGTGAGTTAGTCAGGATACAAGCCCTGCACAGGAGCATCCGTTGGTTTACTCCTTTGTTTTTTCCCACACCGAGAAATAATAGCGTGTTGTAAGATTTCACAAATGATCACTTTTTAAAGAATGAAATATAATAAAAACAATCTCAAACATTCAAGCATCTGAAAAACACTGATTACCAGTCAAATAATAGTTTAAAGCTACGAAATGGCCACGAAAGCTGTAGTCTCTCATTATCATCACCATCATCATCATCATGGTCATCATCATTTTAATTAACATCATCATCATTATCATCATCATCATCATCATTGGCGTGACTAGTTAAAGTACAAGTAAGGTGTGACTCGGATACGTTTCAACTAGTGACACATTCTGGTAGAAGAAATGAAAAATAAAGTAGTCGAGAGCTGACCAAAGCTTACAATAACAATACAACAAGAGTTCTAAAAAATTTAATCTCCGATCCAAATAATAGAGATTTAAATTATTTATTAAATCGTACTCCAATAAACAACAGATTTTAAATTTATAGTCAAATTGAAATTAAACCAAGACATAAAATCAGTCACTTGATGTTGTTTCCAAAAACAATTCGATTTTCATTTTTCGTTGGGTCCGTTTACAATTGAAATTCCTTGGTAATTATAACTTTTATTTTATTTTTTTCATTTATTTATTTATTCACCACATAATGTACATAAATATAACTATTAGTTAACATTTTTCTATATAATTTCTTAAGTGAGTAATTAAATTTTCATTACTAGACTATTGGAACTATAACTAATACATTCCAGCAAGAAGGCACTAAGTGTGCCTGTACACTGGAGTGGTATACTTAAAACTATATATAAACTTGAAACTAAGAATACAAAAAAAAGTTCAATAAGAGACAGAAAACAGATTTTTTTATAACATTTCAAAAGAGAGAATGTAAGCACAATAATTATTTAATTGTACTTGTTGTACTTTATAATCTTTTGCACCAATTTGCACCATTTTTTTTCTCTTCTCCGTCTTTTGTTTCTCAAAACTTTTAGTGTATGAGGCAGTTTATTGATGTATATTTGTAACGACATTTTTAACTATTTAAACTACTATTTAAAAGCGGGATACTTCTGTTTCTAGTTTTCTAATTTTTATCAACAATATTTATTTACAAATCAAATTTAAATGTTTCAAAGAATAAATTCATTTGATCGTTACATAAAAGGATTTTCTTTCACAAATAAAATTTAATGGTTCATTAAAACAAGCTCAAATGGTCGATTAAAACAAGTCTCCAGTAACAACTAAATTAAATTTTCAATTTAAAATACAAATATTTCGGGGAAATAAATTGATTTTATTTATCTAAAAGCCCATCAGGATTTAATTGAATTACTATTCAGTACCCTGAATATACAACCAAGAAAATCATTTTTATTAAAGATCCACAAAAGATTAAAAAACACTAATAAATAAATATTTTGCAAACATACAACGTGCCATTTGACCTCCATACTCCTCCAAGCAAATTTTAATTCCCCTCGTCGTTCCTACTCTCGCTCATCAAGCCCGCTTAACTGGATCCTAATAATATATTCGCCTCATTATAACAGCCAATAAATAACGCACGTATTAAATGACTGCGATAACTGAAGGACATGCATAGGAGTCGAGTGAAATAAAGACGAGAGCGTGAGCTCGTATCTCTGGATTTCGTGGTTATTGATTTTCCATACGCGCCTCCCGCAATATTGAAATTTCGTCGCGAGTTTATAGGAAATAATTACGGCCCGTGTGCACGCGTATGGTACACAAATGTCAGCTGGCGCCTCGCCCGGGCGAATTGACCGCAATGGAATTTTCATGCTCTTTTTCTAACGAATGTGGCACGCGTCAAATAAATAAATAAATATTCATCCCCACCACCTGCGTTTGCACTTTGTGTGTTTTAACGCTGCATTATAAACATATGTCGCCGACTGAATATCGGGTGTTTATTTTGGAACGAGTTGATTGCATCGTATGAATTTCTGATTGAGTAAACTATGCGTTCAGTCGGAACGAAAAAAAATGGTTCGATAGAAGTCTTCTTTTTCGACTAGTGCAATTTTGATGACAATTTTAAGTTCACTATTAATTATCATTCATTAACTGGGTACTTAGTCATCAGACTGGGCCTTAATCACGCTTCGTCAGACTGGACCTTAACCATGCGACTATTAATCAATCATTAAAATAACGAAAAATACAGTCCCTCTTTTATCCAAAGCCATCAAAAGCTGCTATCAGAAACAGCATCTCTTCTCCCCAAACCAGTCAATCTCGACAAGGCCACCAAGGCGCACGAAATCCATCCAAGAAGTCGTTAAACGCTCCTCAAAAGGTAATTGGCAATTTTCCGGAAATTTTGTTCGATAGGGGGACGATAGCGTCGGTCTCTCGTCGAAGGAGCAGTGCGGGGTTTCGGCCCAACCGCACCCGCCGATGTACTCGAGGTATCCCAGAAACTGCGCTAACAGCAACAGCACGAAAGCTTGAACAGGGTAAGCATCTCACGCTACGCTAGTACCACACCCTTGGGCGTGTCTTTTACATCAATTAACCACACCAGCGTAAGACTTGGTTTAATCGAGCTTGGAAATCTTAAACTTAAAAGTAAAGTTGTGGTCCGGGCGAGGAAGTGTCAATACGCCAAGTTCGGGTGAAACCAGCCGGTGCTTCTTAAATATGGCTCTTTTTACATAAATACCTTGATATAATTTCAGTTTAGACATGATATTATTTACCGTAGAGTAACCAAAAGAAAATGTTTTTTTTCATCGTTATATATTATATTCAATAAACTTAAAAAATTAACCTAAATATTTTCAGAACCCATTGTCTTGTCGTGTAATATTTCATTGGGTTCCGTAAATTTTTGTAATACATAGGATAATATTAAATTTTTTATCAAAACGTGATTCTCAAAAATACCTACCCACCGCATTTTTCAATTAATTCTATTTCTATTTTGTGGATCTAAGAATATGATGTTGTATATCAGTACAAAGTGCAATAATGTTTGTTCATATAAAAATAGTTTTAAAATCTCCAAAAAAAAAAACACCTCGATGTACCAAAAAACACATAGTAATACAAGTTGATGTCCACATGCATAATTTATTGTTATGCTAATGAAACCAGTCATGAAAATAAAAAAGAAACAAAACCTATAAAATACTTCAACAGAACAGAATTACAATCAATTACGTGGTCATAAAAATATATTTACCACATCAACATGTATTTCAACTCAAGTTCAGATAAAAATAATGAAAGCCCTATGTCACTTGCTCCATAAGTATCGGCAATCTCCGGACGCTCTAATTCCCAAGGAAGGACGATCGAAATTCGCCGATACGACGAAAAGAGAGGTTGGGTGGAATGGGCGGAGGTGTGAGCGGAAGGCGCAGATTTCACCGTCGAACGAGCGGTTAAGCGACGTTATGTACGAGGAGTTCGGGTGGGGTGACAGGCGAAGGAGGGAGCCTGCGAAGTTGGCCTGCCGTAAAGAAAGATTCATTACGGTAATCGCTCCATTATCGAGACTCGCTCGGAGCTTGTGTGCCTGTATGCATACCCACACGTAAGTACTTGGTCATAATCCTGTACCTTATACCGTATAAGACGCTTTTCGGAGGTACATACGTGTATCAGGCGGCGGTCGTTAACTTAGATAATGCAGCTCTTGCAATCTCGCCGTTTTGTCAAATGGACTGCAGCTCCGAGTGGCATGTCTAATTGAAATCGTTTACACTTTTGTAGGGGGACGAGGGTGTTAGTCTGTTATTAGGGTTATATTTGTCGCTCGTGATTTGTATTTCATATGCCAACGCTATCGATTGATCGTTACTTTTAAAAAAACTTCAGGCCAGAGACTTTTTAAATCTCTGGAAGCTAATCGTATATTTATGTTATGCCTTTATACTGGAAAAAAATTCGACAAATTTAACGCAATTGTTTTGCACATGAAAGAAGATTGTTTGCGTAACTAATTTTGCTTTTTCAAATTTTAAGCATTGTGTGAGTGCGGTAAGAGAAATTTGAATGTGCATTTGCCAATAAGTATTGTTTTTTTTTTTTATTTCGTCTCCTTCACTCTCCTATGAAATCCCCATGCGAAGGAAATCGCGAGAAAGAAGGTAATCTGCTATTTATTATCGGCTGCTATATTGTATTCTCGATGACATTACACAGTTAATTGTATTCTACTCGTCGTATATCCTTTTATTTGATACTTATGTTGAGGGGGTTTTAAAGAGAAAAGTAGTTCGTCTTTTTGTATGAACCACTAAGGATTTAAATAACCTTGTATAGATAATTAAATTCTTCTTATCATACACTTTTATTTAATACCCATACTGGGAGGGTTGTAAATAAAAATGTAATCCACTATTTTGTCAGCCGCCATGTTGAGTTTTGAATGACGACATTACACAGCATATTGTATTCTACTTATCATACCCTGTAATGTGATATCCATGTCAGGTACGTTGTGAAGAAATATGTAATCCGCCATTTTGTGGTGGCCGCCATATTGGTTGTATCATAAAATCAAACATACTGTGATATATTGTCTTTAAAACCAAAGGTGTAAGCAAAATTTTAACATCATTGGATATGGGGAAGTAGTTAAAAAATATATCGCCGGATTTGTCCCAGAGAATCAGACAAATAGAAAATTAAAT
Organism: Copidosoma aretas; assembly: GCA_030522625.1. Classification (NCBI taxonomy): domain Eukaryota; kingdom Metazoa; phylum Arthropoda; class Insecta; order Hymenoptera; family Encyrtidae; genus Copidosoma; species Copidosoma aretas. Next base: position 7,905 of record JAPYYV010009954.1, read on the forward strand.
TAAATAAAAGTTTGTGAATTTTAATTTTAAGTATGCTAATATTGTTAAGGTGTATTTCAGCTTTTATATTAAATGTCACTTGATTTCTTGTAAGATAGTGTATTCAAATTCGTTTATAATTATTTTTTATGGCTATAATTTAATTTAAAGAATTCATCATTTAGAAAAAAAAATTACTATTACTTAAGTTCCCCAAGAAACCTAATACATTGTTTAATATTCAGTGTGCGAAGTTTCATTTCTCGTACTTGTACATAGTGTGCGAGATTTCTGATTCTAGCACCGTATGTAAGTTAGTGTTTTTGGCACTTGTGCGTGAAAGTAATCACTTTGCGCACTAATGCACGAAAAAGAATAAATCTGAAACATTCACACTCCGTGTCAAAATATCGTTTAAGTAACTCGTGCGAGAAATGGGTGTAACACTCCTGTGATTTTTATCTTCGATTCGCCCAATCAACAACATCAACACTCGTGTGAAAATCGCCTGCTTCACGCCCTTGTTGCTCTAAAATATACTAATTGCACTCGCACATAGTACGACTCTTTTACTTGTGTACACGTTTGTGCGAGAATAACCAGCTTCGCATACTATCCGAATCAACACACTATTACCCACACTATTTTCGCTCAGACTAGCGAAAGCAAGTATTTTCGAAGCACCGCCGGCAAAAAACACGGAAAATCAATCGCGCAAAACGCCGATTCCCCTTTCGCCGGTGTAGCGTACGGATTTTACTTAAGAGGCGGCGCTCTCGATCGGCTGCGCATCACCAAGCTCTGCGATGCAGATGGGCCGTCTAGAGTGGAAGGATAAAAGGGTGAGGAGGCGGCAAGGCAAAAAAAAAAGGAAAAAAAAACACGAATCGAGCAAAAAGGACGTATGATAGAGAGCGAAAGGAATAGGGTGGGAGGGGGCGATAGATCGAGTATCGGCGAGTGCGCTGGAAGCCCGGGAAAGGATGGGCCGATGTTTCACACTCAATCTCCTGCCACTCTCCGGCAGCAACAGCACCGGCCCAGGGAGTGCATATACCGAGCTCCTCCGGAGAACCTTCCTTTTTTCGCTGCACCTCTCTCTTTTTTTTTCTTATAGGTTTTACGTTACTTCTTCCTTCCGAAGGAGCCTCGGCTCCCCCTTCTCTATGCTCTGTTCTCGTTTGACCTTTTTTTTTCTTTCTTTTCGACGCACTTTTTTACTTGGCACGGCCCTGCAAGCGCAAGCAGCACTCTGAAATCGAAACGGATCATTTTCCGGTGCAGCAATTTTCCTCTGGTGAAACGAAAACCTCCTTTGCCGGCGCTCCTCATGTGCGAGGACTGGTTGCATTCTTTCTCTTTTCTTCGACTCTACTTTGGAGAATCGTACGGGACTCGCGAGAATATTTGAAGTTGATAGGTACCAGGGCTGGGTGGATCTTTGGTTTTTCAGAGTTTTTTTATATCGCCTGACATTGAATGGTTTTTTGGGATCAATTGTTTCTGGCTTGCAGGAGAAGAAAAGGCTTTTAAAAACTGTTGAGAGTGAGAAGCTGTCCTGAAAATAAAAAATTTTTTTTGGGTTAAAAAATGGTCGTGGCAGAGGATGAGATAAAAACTTTGTTCCAAGAGAAAGTTAATAGTTCGAGAAGGTTTCATGACTTGCATTTTTATTTCTCAGTTCTCAAATGAAATGATCATTTTCAAAAAATAGCTTCTCTCTTTAGCTCTTTAGCTTCTAGCTTGATCCCTAATTCAACAATATATTTTTTCCATTTGATTTGAAATAGCTATTACTTTTTCTAAACTATCAACTCGATTTCCTTATTATTTGTTGGTTTTTGTTTATATTTTTAAGTACACATGATCTAAAAGAAAGTTTTGCAGAACCCTTAATCTACAAAAATATTATCGATATTATAGGACGCTTTGAATCACCTCATATAAATTGAATTAGATAAGATTACATTAATAGCCTTCTTCTAACATCGCATTGTATAAGCTGTCTAAATTATTTTGCTTGTTTCCAAATTGAGAGCAACAACACCCGTAGTACCGTAGCTGCAGAAGCGGTAGAGAAGAAAAAAGGATCGTGCGATAGCATAACAGACGCTGCGCGAAAGTTGAGGGTTGCTGCGATAGAAAAACACAGAAAAGTTCAAATGGTCGCCGTATGATCGTCACCGGAGCATACGGAGTGGCTGTGTACGTACGTACGTATACGATGCGACAGCATCTATACACTTGCGGGCTGGTTACATCGAGGACTACTCGAAATCGTTTCTTTTTCTATTTTTCTGCTGACTCCTCGTCTCTTCTTTTTTTATTCCTCCTTTATTATACCAGATGTTGCTCTGGCGTGGCTAGTCTCGAGACTAGTCTGCTTCTGCTGCTACTTTCTATTCGTCGAGAGAGTGCAGTGTAGGCAAGCTGACAGAGCAGTATTGAAATAAAATAAAGAGGATGATAGAGATATGGAGGTTGTAGAAGAGGTGGAATAAAGTTGGAACACAAAATAAAAACTGTGTAGAAAGAAAGAGGCGTGGAAGGGTACGCACAGTCGTACAGGCCTTGGAGAATGGAGAAGAATGTGAGCAAGATGGGGAGCTCGGATGAAAGTGAACTGAGGGAGATGAGAGCTGTAATTGTTGTAGCTAAAGTGAATACACCGAGTTTTAGTAGTTGCCGAATTAGCTTTAAAGTAATGTCAAAGAATAAATTTTATAATAGAGTATACGAATAAAAAGTGTTAGGAAAAATATCGACTTTTCGAATCACACATGGTAGGTTATGATTGTTTATGAGAAAGTCAATGTATGGTGAGGCGAGAAGAAAAAAATCTACCGAGTCTCACTATATATTTTTGGTTTTTCATTACAATTGTTTGTGTACACGTATTATGATTTTTCTCTCGAACATTAAAAAACACTTTTTATTCGCATGCCGCAAACGTTAAAAGCATCGAAAATATAAATTAACTATTAGAGTTAAGGTTTACATAAATTAAATTAAACGAGAAGGGCTGTACATTTCGTGAAATCATGTGGACCTTTTTTAACGAAACCAATCTGAAAGCAGTGGAAATCATTAAAATCATGTAGATGTACTCACACGAGTAATCGATTCTCGAACTCTCATTTTAAATTTAACCAAAAAAGAATAACAATATAGGAATATCTAATGAGAAAGAAATTTTGAGAACTGATGCTCCATTAATGGAGTACCGGTATGGGTATATGAATTTAGATCCAACGAAATAGTACCAGAATTCTCATAAAATTAATGAAATCAATTGAATCATGAAATCATTTTGGGATTCAAATTCATTGTGTGCAAGTCAATGAATGCTTCGATGTTTTTTTTTGAAAAGAGAAGTGACAGTGTGGAGAACCTAACCCGTCGATGTGCAGATCAGAGCACTTTTCTATTCCGACCGTGTCTTCTCTCTCTCCCCCTTTCCACCGTTGCGCCACGCACACTTTAGCTCGCACTGAAGTTGAGTACCGACTCGCCTGCCGACTCATCTGGTCGGTTGTGTCTTAGCACCATATAACCTTACTTATAGGGGTAAAGTACCCAATTACTGCGCACCCAAATCAACGGCTAGGATGAAAACCCATCAATCTTTTAAATTTTTCGTCTACAGTGACAAGTTTTAGTTTAATCAATAACTACGTCACCCAATATAGCTAAAACGCAAGTATTTCCGCGATTTGACAGTCATATTAT
>JAPYYV010009955.1:0-11611 GCA_030522625.1 Copidosoma aretas
CCCCCTTGGTTCTCCACATTGCTCTGAAAAGAGAAAAAATAAACAACAAATGAGATCATAATAATATTAGTCAGAGATATAGGATTATAAGATAATGAAAAGATATGCAAGACGTAGATGGTTCATGTAAAAATATAAGATATTTATGTAGGTAAATAAAGCATGACAGTAAAGATTTGAAATTCACAAATATGGTGTGTGTTATGAATTATTATATTATGTATGTAAGAAGAAATTCTAAGATGTTTTTGTATGTTTAATCAAGTACATAGGTTACTCTATTAGAAATAATATTAGTACTAATACAAGAAGATAGCAATTTAAAATGGTTATAAAACAAAAAAAGGATATGTAAATATGTATAAAAATCTATGTAACAAACGAAAAAATGATGAAATAAAAGATCCACATTTACAAATATTAAGGAAGAATTTTAAAATGATATCTTATAATAAACGAATATTCATAAGTGATTCTAAAATAATCAAAAATAACAAAAAAGACGCATAACTGTTTCTGTAATAATTATGATTGCGTGAATATTATATACATGTATATGTATCATTATTAACTATAAGTTCTAATTAGAGTCAATATCAGTATTCAATTATTAACAATAATTTGATAAATCAGTAAACTCATTTTATATATAGACTATATTTATTCAAATTTCATGTAAATTTTTATAAGATCACTTTCGTCATCTATGCTTGTACGCATATATGCGTATTAAAATATAAATTTTTGTAATTATGAATCAGACATTAGAATAAAAATATTAAAATATAGGGATTGGCGTGCGGAGCGCGCAGGGGTGGTGCCCCACTAGTATATATATACATATATATACATATATATATATATATATATGTATACGTGTTCTTATACAAATGGGGACTTATGCGGACAAAGCGATATAATTGACACTATATATTACTCTAACACCTCGGGGTGCGTGGAAGGCATCCATTTCTGACAGGGGCTCACTACGACCTCGATCGCTTCGCTCGCTCCGTCTAGTTTGCTAATTAAAATTCCATTTTTCGTTGTAAAACGACCTTAAATGTCCGCAAAGTATCGATACACTCGATCGATATACCTATATTTCAAAAAACTTATGCGGACGACCGCATAATTCCGACAGTGTCTGCATAAGTATCTATTCAGTTATAAAATGTCCGCATAAGTCACCATACATGAAAATATGTTCCTATATTATATAGTTGTATGGTTCTGGGGTGAGCACTGGCTCCCCCTCCCCGCTCCCCTTCCAGCTCCCTCCCAGCTATCCCCCAAATCACGTAGTTATTTACTTGTTTTTACGTGATTTTTGACTTGGGTCAGCTCCCCCCGCTCCCCCCAGCTCCCCTTAGCCCCCCCTTTTTATATTATAATTTACCGATTAAATTACTTAGTTTAAAAGGTAAGATAACTTTTTGTAGAAAAAAACTTTTTCAATATACATGTCTGCAGTATCAGTTAAGTCCGGAAAATTATGATAGGGTAGAACTCTGATTAGGGTACAGTTCTTTTGCAAACTTTTCTTTTTTACGCTGATTGGCTGTCTCTATTGCGGACAGTCTATCCTGCAGCTCCATCCTGCACCATGTGCTCGCAGCCTTACTCTTCATGCTACTATAAATATTTGCACAATTTACTAATAGCATTACAGTCCGTACTGCAGCGTTGGCTTTAAGTCCTTAGATTATGGCCCCGATCTAACGGCAAGCGGCTTACGATTGGCTAACGTCAGAATCACCGTGGCTTGCGATTGGACGGTAAGCCAAGCCTGCCGTACTGTTTTGAACAGACCAGCTGATCACTGCATCGATGAAAGAGTTGACAATTCTCTCACCAGAGGTCTCACATATCTGGTGTCAGGTGCGGATCTTTCCGCTCCATGTAAACGGCGGTTCATTCATTCAGTGGAAGGGAAATAAAAAATAGGTAGGCTCTATTCACGGTGAAAGACATAAAGCATAAAGCAGGAAGCATTGAGCAGAAAATACAAGCATAGTTTTAGACTGTATATCTGTAGCTATAAAGCAGAATCTTAGTCAATAAAACAGACGGTAAAACATAACTGTTCTGCTCTATTGCCTAGGTAAAGGTTTTACTTTTCGGTATCAACTTAAACAGCTGAAAAACAAAAATTGTACTGTAAATTTAATTTGAAATTCATAATTAATGATTTTTTTTCGCTATTTAACTATGTTTTAGAATCCTTTGTGGTAGAAAATTTCGCAGATCATAAAATCCTGCAGAAAATATTGTTCTTGCACATGAAAAGAAAGTAAGTTGATGAGGGTGTATGTAGGCGCTGCAGTGAGAATAAATTTAATTAATTATGTATTACGATTGCCTTGACTAGTTTTAACATAACTGAGCTCTTTTTTTTGTATTTGGATACCTATTACAAAAAAAAAAATTTTATTTTATCAATTTGTTATTCTTATTTCGATATTATCGGTTATGGACAATCGATTTTTTTTTAATTAATTTGTCTTATGTCAAACTTAAAAAAAAAATATTTTACGTGGGACAATACAAAAGATTCTGAAATTTGTACAAAGGAAAACTTTTTCAAATACAAACAATACTAGAATTAATGAGGGTATGTGTGGGATTGTAAGTAAAATATCGTATTATCATTCATATTTTACGATTTTATGGACAGAAAGTTATGAAAATACGTTTTTTTAAAAGTAAAATGCTACAAAAATGACTCAAATCATAGCGTTTTAAAAGAATAAAGTAGAACATGTTAATACGAAATCTTTGTGCCAATAAATCAGCAGCAGTTTTGATTATGTTACAGTGATAATTTTTTAAACGAAGGGTACAACGTTAGTCATGATTAGTATTGATATAAATATTTAGTTTGCTTGGATAAAAAATATCTTAAACGTCCTCAACGAACTGAACTCCTGTAGCTACCCTAGCTTTTATGTCAAAAATAATGGGTATAGGAGCTGACGTTGGTTCCTCGGAAATTCTGAAGGGTCTACAATTTTGAATTTTAGAATCTTCATAGCGGTGAGTTGAAGCGTATTCAGCAATGTTGATAGAAGACTGCCTGAATAAACGAAAGGCATAGTGGGATTTAATGAGAAGTGACTCCAAATAAAATACTATTTGTTGATGAAATTATTGGTCTTAATGGAACGTCTTTTTTGTGTATTTTTGGAGGCCAGAGGTTTTGGCTAATTGTGTATCTGTTTGCATGATCTGTACATTATAATATTCGTGGCTTAAAAAATCCTTATCATTAGGATATTTTAAATATTAATGCACATATTTTGGTAAAACTTTCCACGGATTTTCTTTTCATCGTAGCGTATTTATTAGTATCTTTAAGCAGCACAGTCATCTTATTATTATTCCTGTCTTTCCAGGCATACGGAGGCATTGCCTCTGTCAGTCTTTAGGAACATTAGTTGCTGGTTATCTTTCAGAATAAGGGCAATCTTTGCTTGACTAATTTTATCACTGTAAATTAAGTTGTTTTTTTTGTAAAAGTTAGTTATGTTTCTTATACTCTAGGTTACTATTTAACTAACTGTGTGTCTTATTGTCTCTTTTAAATGTTTACTTAAATCTGTATTTTTCAACCCATATTCTACGGTTTTGAAAATATCAATATCATCACCTTTTTTTAGTTCCATTTTTTTTTCATTTAATTCCGGCCTCAGTGACACTACTTCACCATCATCCTTAGGTATACTTGTTTGTGCCAAATTACCAAACTTGCTAAGTACAATATTACTGATCGGCTTTAGTTTTTGTTTTTTTGAGAAAAAACGTGTAAACTTACTTTTGAGGATAACGTTTACTTTATTTTTTATTCTAGAACATTTTTTGTCAAGGCTTAAATGATAATAATTTAATTATGTATTATCTATTTTATTCTGTACTGTTTCTTTGTGCGGTATATCTAACGCAGTCTTCAAATATTTATTGTGAAACTATTGAATATATTGTACATTTATACCAGCGCATACTCATATATATATATTATAAGGATGTAAGAGATGGACTAGCGGTGCCATGTCTAGATAAGTGTAAGCATACAGCTTCGCGGAAGCTTGGCGCTCGAACGCGGGCGGAAGCTACTTCTCGTCCGTCCGTCGAAGCATGTGGTCGTGTGCATGTGCAAGGAGCCGGCTTGGCTGTGTCGTGTATAGTCGTTTACCGCTGTGTATAGTTTGCCGTTATTAAAACTCTAATAAATATTACGAGAGTGTGTTTGCTCATTTTTTGAGCCAAGGAAAACCTCTGTATCTTAACATGGTAGCAGTGCCGTGGGTACGAGAAATAAAAGTGCTCACTATTCTATAAGTGTGCCGTTCAAATTTAAAATAAGTGTAAATCCAACACTGGAAAAGTTGAGAAAAACTTATACGTGCTGATGCTTAGTGGTAGAACTGTAGCTAAAAATAAAAGTGTAAATCCAACACTAAAAAGTTTAATGAAAGTTTTTGTAAAAGTTACAAAAGATATACTAGTTCTGAAAGGGTATATCTGCGAAGGAAAAGAAGATTCGACAAATGTAGAAGGTACGAAAACGGAAACGAGTGATATCAAGATGGCGGAAATTTCGATACCTGTGTTTGAAGGCCAAGACTATGCACACTGGAAAAAATGGAATACAATGTTTTTGAAATTAAAAAAGTGCGCAACAGTAATAGAAAGAGGATAAGTATCGACGGATAAGGAAGACTATTGGGCTGAAATAGATTTCAAAGCCATGAATTATATATACAGTGATATTTCGAATAAGCAACTGAATTATGTCGGTGATTTAGACACGGCATTGAAAATAGTGAAAAAGTTTGATTTAATGTATTTGAAAGCAGCGTTGCATATAATATAAAGGAATAAGCTGGAAAAAATTAGATTTCAGGTTTATCAGGAATCAACAGTTTTTATAAGTGAATTTGCAAATGCAGTGAGCGAGTTGGAAGCAGCAGGTGCTACAGTGACTGAAAAAGAGAAGTTGAATTATTTATTGAGAACTCTGCCGGAATTATACAGTTATATTAGTGATTTAATAGACACGTTAAAAGAAGAGGATCAAACTGTGAATAATGTGATCGATAAAATTAAAATATTGGATATTGAAAATAAAAGTGAAAGTGCAAACGTAAAATCGAATGCTTTCATGTCAAACTCGAGAAGTCGCGAAAAAGAACAAGAAAAAGCCTGTTACGGCTGTGGTGAAATTGGACATTACAAGAAAGACTGCCCGATTGTAAGCAATGCTGGCTATGGAGGTTGAGCACAGAAGGGCGGGCGCTAACAGTTTTGGGGAAATGGCGCGCATCGAGGAGCTTCGAGAAGCAGAGGCAGAAACAGAGGCAGAGGCTCAAGGGGAGAACAAGGCAGAGGCGACGCATGGCATCAAGGCAACGGGTGGTTTAATGCGCTCTTAGCGAAGGTTGTCGAGTCGATTTTAATGCACACTGAAACGAAAGGTAAATATATAGACTGGCTTTTAGATAGCGATTGTACTGATAATATAGCAAATCGGAATAAGGTTTTTGTATAGTATATTGAAAAATCTGGTTAACGTAAATCTAGGAGACGGTAGAGGTTTGAAAGCGACAAAAGTAGGACTAGTTATGAGTTATTTCAATGTGTACCATAAATTAATAAAAATTTAAATGTCTAATGTATATTATGTTGAAGAAATAAAAGAAAATTTATTGGATTTATTAAAAATTACAGACAAAAATTAAGTTGTTGCGCAGAATAATATGGCGTAAGTTTATAACAGTGAGGGTGCGCTTTTAGCTATTGCGTATAAAGTTGATAAACTATAAGTGCGAAGTTAAATTATATACAAAATAAAGATTACCGTAAATTCTATGTGTTTCGGGAGTAATAAAATTACTTTAAATGAAAAATGGCATCGTATGTGGGGGCATGTCAATTTTAAATATTTGAATATTTCATGTGAAAATAAACTTGCTGAAGGTATACTAAAAGAAATTTAAAATGATTACATGGAATGTGCTGTTTGTTTAGAAAATAAGATGCATTATTTACCGTTTGAGAATAACAGACAAAGGGCAAAAGAAATTTTAGAAATAGTTCATACTGATGTTAATAGGCCTCATAATACAATTTGACTTAATGGGGAAAATATTTTGTTACATTTATTGATGATCTTAGTAAAATTTCAAGGGTTTATCTGATTAAACAATAGAAAAAGTTTATGATTGCTTGGTGTCGTTTAATAATAAAGTTGAAAAGTTAACTGGAAAAAGAATCAAAAAATTGCGTTGTAATAATGGGAAAGAATATATGAATAAAAGTATATTTGGTTTTGTAAAAGGTAAGGGAATAATTATAAATGCGTGCCCACCGTATGTACATGAATTAAATGGTACATCGGAGAGATATAATAGTAGTATAATGGAAAATGCGAGATGTTTGTTAAGCAATCCTGAATTGATAGAAGGTTTTGGCTCGAAGTAATTTGTGCGGCAGCCTATCTAAAGAGCAGGACAATTGCAAATACTGCTGAATTAAAGACTCCTTCAGTAATTTTCTGTGGTATCAAAGCTAATGTTAAGCATTTTAGAATGTATGGAATCAGAGTATTTGTACGTGTGCTTGAGTAGAGGAGAAGATCCAAATGGGATAGAGGAGAAGATCCAAATGGGATAGAATAGAAGATTTAGGTATTCTTGTAGGTTATGATAATGTGGAGTACAGAGTTCTGATTATCAACCGAATAATTGTAGCTCAACACGTTGATGTGATTTAAAAAGATGAATATTGTATTGGTTTAAAAGATGATGATGAAGCTGAAAATGAGAGTAAAATTCTTGATAATCAATCTGAGTTGGACGATGAATTTAAAGATGCTGATAATGATAATGATGATAATATTACTGAGAGAGAAAGTAAATATAAAAGCCAAAATGAGAGCAATGTTAATAGTAGATCGAAAAAAAATGTAAAACCTCTAGACAGATATGATAAAAAATATGTTTATAATACTGTTTAGGTAAATTACTGTAGTGCGGACAATCCTAAAAGTTTTGATGAAGCAGTAAAGAGTTTGGATTCTGATGATTGGAATGATGCTATGAAAAAAGAAATTGATTGTTTAAGTAAAAATAAAACTTGGATGTTGGTAGATAGGCCTAAAAATAAACAAGTTTTGGATGTAAAGTGGGTTCATTTAAAAAAATAAAAATGAAGTTGAAGCTAGGTTAGTAGTCAGAGGGTTTCAACAAATAGAATTTATTGAAGATATTTATTCTCCTGTTGCAAAGATGCAGACATTAAAAGTCTTATTATATTATTGTTGTCATGAAGGTTTAATTATTGATCAGATGGATGTTGAAACAGCGTTTTTGAATGGTAAAGTAGAATCAGAGGTGTATGTTAAACAGCCTCAAGGTTTTGAGAAAGATTTAGATAAAGATTGTAAATTACTAAAGGCACTATACGGTTAAAGAGAAAGCCCTAGAGCTTAGTTTGAATGTTTTGATAAATATATGAAAAGTTTGGAATTTAAAAATAGTAATGTTAATAATTGTTTATATTCTATGAATGATGGAAAAGATAGAGTGTACATAATTATATTTGTTGATGATTTGTTAATTTGTTGTAAAAGTCAAAAGGCTATTGATATGAATAATAGAAAACTATCAGAATGATTTTGCATGAAAGATTTAGGAAAAGTTAAGAATTATTTAGGTATAAGTATTGATGATGATGTAAATAAAAATAAAATGTTTTTAAGTCGGAAAGATTATATTGAGTCTTTAGCGAATAAGTATTAACTTAAAAATTCAAAATTATATGATACTCTAATGGAAGTTAATTCAAAATTAGATCAAGCAGAAGAAGTAAAAAGTGATTTAAAGTATAGAAATTTGATTAGCGAACTTTTTTATATTAGTTCAGGGCCAGACCTGATGTAAGTTACAGCGTTAATTATTTAAGTGGATGTCGGAATTTTTTAATGAATCACATTTTAAGTATACGATAAGAGTTTTAAAATATGTATACCTTGCAAGAGATTTCAAATTTATGTACAAGAAAAATGAAAATGTGAATTTCTTAGACTGTTCAGTAGATTCAGATTGGGCGGATAATAGTATATATATAGGAAGTCCACATCTGGTAATGAAATAAAATTTTATGGGAATGTTATATATTGGAAAACGCGTAAGCAAAGTAGGGTAATAAAATCTTTAAGATCAGCTGAATATGTTGCGGTATCAGAGGCTGTTAATGAGTTAAAAATTATAAAAGATCTGATGGAAGTTTTTGATGTAATTTAGATATACCGATTTAAATTTATGAGGATAATTCAGGTGCTGTAAGCATAGCTTACTTTTGTAATTTTACAAAGAATTCAACATACATAGAAGTACGTTATCATTTTGTTAATAGATGTTATTTAAAAAGTATAATTGATGTAGCAAAAATTGAATCAGAAAATAATATTGCGGATATTCTTACAGAATCTCTTGGAAGGTTAAAATTTGAAAATTTTAGAAATATGTCAAATCCAGTGAATTGAATAAGTCTTACTGGTATAAATGTAAGGAGGCGTATTCAATACATTGTACATTTATACCAGCACATACTCATATATATAGATACACATATATACATTATAAAAAAGTAGGAGATGGACTAGCGGTGCCATCTCTAGATAAGTGGAAGCGTACAGCTTCTCGGACGCTTGGCGCTCGAACGCGGGCGCAAGCTACTTCTCGTCCATCTGTCGAAGCATGTAGTCGTGTGCCTGTGCGAGCAGCCGGCTTGGCTGTGTCGTGTATATAAGTCGTTTACCGTTGTATATAGTTTGCCGTTATTAAAACTCTATCAAATATTACGAGAGTGTGTTTGTTCATTTATTGATCCAAGGAAAACCTCTGTATCTTAACAGAAACGAAGTATCTTTTATTTCAAATGTAAGGTATCGTATACAAAGTTTTTTGATACGATCGTGTGTTTATGCATGTTTTGGCTATAAATTGAAAGACACTTTTATGTTGACGCCTTTGCCACTTTTACTTGCGTGTGAGTAGCCTGCTTGATACGTGCAAATATTCCTTTACAGTTGTTACTAAGATAGTTCATTTGTCTATCATATTTTTTGTGTCTGTAATTTTTATTATAGGTCATTATATAGATTTAATTTTGTTAAAAAAGCCTGAAGTGGTCAGCACACCACTTGACGAAACGTTGCTACACTGCGAGACCAATTTGTTACAATAATGATAATATGTTACCTATTATTATACTGACTCAATTCATTAACGTAATATGCCAATAGTTAACATATCATGTTCATAGTAAACAAATTAGTCTCACAGTGTAAAAACCGGGTGTCTTATTTACCCCAAAAGATTAACCAATTATACAATCAATGAATTACTTAACATGGAGGGTGAGAAACAAAAAAACTGTAAATAGAATCAGGAGCCATGTCTTACGATTCCCTTAACCAATTTTGACCTAATCGGGCTTTTTTTGTATCTGATTACCTAACACTAATAAAAAAAAATTTAATTACATCATGTTGTTTTTTTAATTTAGTATCATCTATTCTGTAAAGTCAAGTTGTTTTTGAAATTGCTTGTTTGATGTAGAAATTTTTTCAAGAACTTTTTATGATATAAGACATGAAAGATCTTAAAATTTATTGAATTATTCGCTGTGACATATAAAAAAACGATACTAATGAACGTTCGTGTGGGTGTATGAGTGCAATACGTATCACTATTTATAACTTAGGATTACCTCCAATGTAAAATTTTACAGAAACTTTGATACTAGCATTGTCATCATACTAAGAATACTTTTAAAACTAAATAAGGCTGTAATAAATGTACGATGCTTAGCGTAGTAAATTAACCATGTCCAGCGTAAGAAATAGGAAGATCTACGTCCGACGTAGTACAATTGCAATAGCTTGTTATTTTACATTAGTAATGGTATTTTGACAACGTTAGACATTGTAACCTCACAAACGATTTGGTACATATTCATAAACTTTTTTGACAGTGTATCTGTAGACAATTATAATTATTTATTCTTCCTTACATTTTCTATCTAACATATGAATTGCTAGCGGCTTTTTTTCGATTTCTTCGGTTTTAGAGAATCCTTTTTTTTAAAGATTTTTCCTGTACAGAACGATGTTTTGGAATATTTTAAGGGGAAATATCTTAAAGTCAATTAAATTTCGAAAAAATAACGTTTTCCAATGAAGAATAAGAGTAAATCGATAAGAGTATTCGTAGAAAATAAGTAGAATATGTGACAAAGGAAGCTTTCTGCCAATGAATTAGCCGCAGTTTCTTATTAATCATTACAAACTATCAATTTAATGCTGTAAAAATCAGTTATTTGCAAATGTTTTCTTTAAATACTCATAGTCGTACAAACAATCACACCTAAATCGTCACGCAACAGATGTTTTTTTAGATTTCCTGGGGTAACTTTATTTGAAATTATTCATAAAGTCAGACAGGCTTTCAGAAATCATAATCAAACAAATACTTTTTTGAATGAAATTTCCTTTTTTTTGTTATGTGTATGCGTTAGGGTCAATATTTGCTAACGACTACGGCTGGCCGTGGTCATTTGAAAACGATCACTGCTAGCTATGAGCATGCAAAAACTACTAGCCGTAGTTATTTAATCATACTCCTCAAGCGACCATCACCAGCAGTGGTTGGCTAGCAAGATCGTTTACGAATGACCACGGCTAGCCGTGGTTTTTGATGGACTTAGATCATATCATATGCACTTATGAAGTGTTGCACAAGTTTAATAAATGATTTGGTTCTGAAAAAAGAAGATTTTATAGTTTTTTTTCAATGTCTTTTAATGTAACAAGTCAAGAAACGAGTCAACTAATATTGCGAATTTAGAACAGTAGAAGAGAACCCTATATAAAGTGTTTTTCATTGAGCTTAGTAATTGCAGTGTCTTTTTAAGTCTAGTATATAAAACATATGTATACTAGTGCTCTGCGTGCCAATGCCGACATTTAAATTCTATCGATCCTTCAGGCCTGCACAGCTTGGCTCCCTTTACCGCGCATCCTCTCTTGCACCCTACGAACTCAATATTTTACTTACATTTAGCATTGGCATTATTAAAAATGCACTGTAACATGACTTTCAATTTTACTCACTGAATCCTGAATTGATACTTTATTTGTAGGTATGGTTACCATTATTATCTTTGCATTTTTTAAAAATATTTTATCACGTAAACGACAAATCGAGGTTACGTTTCATAAAAGCCTATGCTATCACTCTTATTTTCATTTGTACCATTCTTTTCGAAATGACCTATAATAAATATTGAAAAAATTTACATAATTCCTACGTATTCCAGACTATCAAGAGAAATCAATATTATTGTGATCTCTGCTTTTCATTATTACTCCCAAACCTCCTTAAGAGGACGTCGGAGGGGCTTAATATACGTAAGGCGAAGTGTTGCCAACCACATATTGCCAAAAAGAACCTAACCTAACAGACAGCATACACAATGCACGTATGGAATACACCTATAGATATGAGTGTCAGCCGAGTCTCAAGACTCTCAAGTCGGGCAAGTTACA
>JAPYYV010009956.1:3482-24408 GCA_030522625.1 Copidosoma aretas
AGTGGGAAAAATTCACGAGAAAGAGCGTGTAAATCTGTGAATAACTACGAAGCTGTCCAAATGCCATTCAATTTTCATAGTTTTTTTCACAATTGCTCGCAGCTTTTGACTATTTTTCCAACATATGGTTTTACGGATTTCCATGGTTACTCATGGTTTTTCACAGTTTCTCCGCTAGAGTGATTTTGATCCAAATGGAATCAGGCTGGATTTTTTTTGACAGCAAATACGTACACTTTGCGCGAAATCTGTAAAAAAAAATTTCGGGCTTGAAGATCGCATTAATTGTATTACTTGTAATGCAAGAAAGGCTACTTGATTATAAGGTCCACCGTTTTTTTCGGGGAGAGAAAAAAAGCAATATACTCATCCTTTACATTATGTAGATCCAACATAGGCTAGCAGGGAAAATTCATGCCGTTCTTCAATACATCAGATCATACAATAATTATAGTGTACGTTTATAATTTTACCTTTATTGGACAACGGCCCCTCTATGTACGAGAGTCGGATATTTTTATGCGGTCATAATCTCTCTGTATTCCAACGTTGATTGTGCTGGGAGTGACGGCAAGTCGGGTTAGGTCGTCGTGAGAGAGAAGGGAGGCCCTTGCGTTTTTCACACCTTTATACCTATGTGTACTGCCGCTGCTCGATACACTTGCCGCGTCCGCTTTCTTATATTGCAAAGTCATACAATGCCCGGGAGGCTTGGGCGCGCAGTGCAGGGTAGACGGTAAGTCGTCCTGATAGTTTCGCTGAAAAATGCTGAGCGCGTATATTATTTTTATCCCACGGAAACTGCTTTTCGCTTCGCTCGCTCGCTCGACTCTTCGCGTCGGCGATATTGAAAGAATGGAAGAAGGGACGAAGGGGGTGTGGGGGTGGTTTTTCAATTTGTTCGTGAATGACGAGTGTGATTTTTGATTCACGGAAAGAGTTAATATTGTTGATGGACGAGTGGAGGTTGTGTGCGACAAAATTCTAAAGTATATACCTGTCGTGTTTTTTTTTTTCTGTCACGTTTTCTTTTCCATTCTATGTAACAAAGGTTCTACAGAGGAGCTTGGAAATTGACAAAAATCAAGTGTCGAGATAACATGTATAGTATATAATTTTATTTAGATACTTCACAGAATTCGCAGCTTGTCGAAAATTGCATGGCTATGTGCGTATGAATATCTGAATGTGCTTAATCGTTAGATACGTATGCCTACAGATATTTTCTATCAATTTAAATACATTACTGTCTTTTTCCCAGGTTTTTGTGCTGAACAACTATATTTGGTTCTTGTCGACTCCTTTTTTGTCATATCGATTCTCCGGATACGGTTTTGTCGTATTTTTTTAAATTTCCATATCCGAGCCTGTACATCGAAAATATGCCACCCGAATGGAACATCGCATATTTAAGCCCTAGCGCGCTATAGAAAAATAATAGAAAAACAAAGATCAATAAAATTTGACCGTCTCTATTTAAAAGCATTGTCAGTTTTCTTAACGTCCTTTTTACGGTTGATAATGTGTTGGAATTTCAGTTAGTTTTACTCAAATCGGACCAAATTTTTTTTTAAATTTAACTGTTTCGAATATTTTATTCAGAGCTTCTAGATATATGTGTTTTCTCTTTAAGAAACCTTACGCTTAAGGCTTTTCCTACCTCGGGCACTTTTGCAACCCTGGTACACCCTCGGTAGGAAAAACAGCGTTCGCCACTCATGTACTTCGCAAGCGCCATCGGGCCCAGGGACCGCCCAGGAGAGATGCACATTTGTGACGAATTACAATCAAATTACGAATGCTATTTTTCCTACCGAGGGTGTAACAGGGTTCCAAAAAAGCCCGAGGTAGCAAAAATAAAATTTTTTAAAACAGTGGGAAGTTAGACGTTCACTCTCTTGAATGTATAACATCTCTAAGTTATCCGGCCCTAGGGCGCAAAGTGATTAGCGGGCCCAAAGTGTGCCCACGGGCACAAAGTTCGACTTTGCACCCTCGGAAAGAAAAGCGTCGTTCGCACCTTGGGCAGAAATATACAAAAATCCCGCCCTTCGCAGGCAGTACTTAATAAAAACAAGGCGCGAAAAGGAGCATCACAGGACGCGAAAAAAGGGACCCGGTGCAAAAAAAAGCCGCGAACACGAATTCCTTGAGAAGAACGCTGTTGAGAGCCTAAACGGAGAAGAAAAATCCCAAGAAGAGCGTGGGAAGCTGTACGTATAAAGAACCGTATCCGTATACGCGAAAGAAAAGAGAAGGGGCCTCGTGTCTCCGTGGAAAAAAGACACGGGGCGTTCACTCGTCGGTATACATATAGCAGGCGCGTAACGCGTCGGAAATCAGAGCTTAAGTCTGGGTGGGAAGAGGCTCTCTCTTTCACCACGGCTCGTCTTCACCACTTCCGCGAAGGCGTTGATTAAAAAAGGTAAAAAGGGTGCGCATAACGAGCGCGAGCCGCATCTTACGAAATGATTATCAAAGGCAGTCTGACACTCGAGCGCTGGGTTTCTTTCCCCTCCATGTTTTTGTGCATATTTTACGAGCGGACTCTCTCTTTTTGCGAATATGTTTGCGCTCCGGTACTTGGACCTCCTTTCAAGCTCTTTGGGGGTCGGAAGGGGGAGGGAAGGTTATCGTAGTACAGTTAACTCCAAGAATAAGTTTTTGGTTCACATGTATTTTTAGAATGAGTATTCTCGTGCGATATATGTAAATAAGTATGCAGTCTAACGTACATGCATGAAATTAAACAAAAAAATGATTACAATGGCGAAAACGGTACATAGAATTTTGTTTGGCCCTGTATTACTGTACATAGTTGTTTAAATGATATTATGCATTAACTTTAAGTCGATAAATCATTAAATCAATGAAGCTAGGTTTACTAAAATTTGTGATGATGGTTTTCTACAAACAAAAACCATATACAATTTAATAATTAGTAGACAAGATTCGATAAATTCGGTTCAAGAAAATCAAACTTAACAAAAAAATAAAAAAGTAAAAATATTCAGATACATTAATAAATATTGCAAAACTAATATTATGAAACTAATTTCCTTACAGTCAAGTTTAGTTTTTAATTACTTCATATTACAGGCTCTGCCGCACTTTCTGCCCTAGGTAAGAAAAAAACTTAGCCCACTTAATAAGTCTACTTGTACCTACTCTACTCTTTCACAGCCTGTGTTATTTCTTCCTTCTCTTTATAATCTGTAATTCCTTCTATTTATCGTCTCTTCTAATATGAGTCTTGTGTTTCTTTTCTTTTTCTGATTACTCTTCTCAATATTTCCAACTCTCTTGCATCTTGGCGTAGGATTTATTCTATCTGCTTTGCATTTTTTGTTTTTTCTAATATTTTTAATGTGCCTATGATCTTCTTTTTCCCTGTACATTCTACATTTATTAACTTCCTTTAATTTCCGATATTCCTTCCCTCTGCATTCATTTCCGCATCTAAATCTGGCCACTAGACCGCGGTTACATGGAGCGGAATAGAGACATGAAATAGACTCTGCGCAATAAGGAGAACCAATAAAATCAAAGTAGACAAGTTTGCAACAGCTCTGAGTAGTTTTTTCTATTGCTCAGAGTCTATTCCGCGGTTCTATTCCGCTCCATTTGACCACGGCCTTATTTTGATATCTTGTGATGACATATGTTTCTTTAGATACGCTGATACCGCCTCAGTTTTTATATACTTGTATATACTGTTGTATCTTGAATTTTCGAGCTTTTCTATCCTGTTTTTTCTTTGTTCTTTACTCACCAATATTTTGTCTCTTACTTTCTCTTTTAATTTTGTCCCTCTCATGTGCCTTATTTCTTTTATCTGCTCTTTCCTAAGTATTTCTAATCCCTTTTTAGATTCTCTTCCTATGCATTTACCTTCTTTATTTTTATCTTTTTTTCTGATACCTTTTTTCACTGATTTCTTTTTTTGAAATGAATTCTTCCAATTTTAACGCTCTCTTTTACGCTTTTATTCTTAGTTTTTCTAATTTGCATCCTCTCCCACTATTTAATTTGGTGGATTGCAATATAATCCGAGTAACCACTTGTCATATCTTCATTAGACACTTTCTAGTCTTTCGTCTTCTTTCCATCCCCATATTTTTGCTCCATATAATGATATGCTTTCCACGAATGCTTTAAATGATTTCATTCTTCTTTTATATCTGTTCTTGAATATTATTTTTCCTGTACTCTGTGCATTTTCATAGCAATTATCGATTTTTCTTTTTCTCCTTTGTATGCCTTTGGTTTCTGCCATTTTTCTGTACGTTATATCCTAGATATCGTATTTATCTTCTGCTTCCAATTCTTTTTCTCTTTACTTCAAAATTCTATATTTTCTCTTCCTTTTCTCAAACACTGGAATTTTCATTTTCGTATCCCTTATAATCTTTTTTTTTTTCAATTAAGTTACTTTTTACACCTTTTTAACATTTCTTTTGGTTCTTCTTCTTCATCCGATAATAGTACAATGTCATCCACGTAAGATAGACTCCATACGATCTCGTTACCTATTCTGCATCCTCCTATACTTATCCTTTTTTCATTTGTTCTTCTAGGTTCGCCAAGTGCACATCGAATAGCGTTGGACTCATTGGACAGCCTTGCCTTACTCCCTTCTCCGTCCAAAATGAATCTGATATTTGTTCTCCCACTTTAACTACATTTCTAGTCTCTCTGTATATCTTCATGATAATCTTCTTTAGTGTTACGCTCACCTTCATATCTTGTCAATCTTACCTTTAGTACATCTCTGTTTACTCGGTCGAATGCTTCTTTAAGATCTATGAAACATGCAAATATTTTTCCTTTTGGCTCGTTCAATTTTTCTTCTTTTATATGTTTCAAAGTGTATACTGCTTTTATAAATTATCTTCCTTCTCTAAAGCCAAATTGGCTTTCTGCTACTTTTCCTTCGACTTTCTTCTTTAACATTCCATTTAATATGCTTGCATATATTTTATAGGCCGTGCTGGTTAATGTTATCCCTCTACAGTTATCTAGACTATCTATCACCTTTTTTGTAAATAGGGCATATCACGCCTCTTTTTCATTGCTCCGGTATTTTCTCTTCTTCCCATACTTCTTTCACTAGCTCCCATAAAGCTACATCCACTTCTTATGGCATGTATTTCCATACTTTATTTCCCAGCTTATCATCTCCAGGTGATTTTCTCAGTGATATTTTTACAATCTGTTTTTTAAATTCTTCCTTGCTGAACTCTTTTCGGTCCTCTATATTTCTATGAGATCTTATGTCTTCTTTTCCTGATTCTTCTATCACAATTTCACTCATTGTTGCCATCTGACTTTTCCTAAAATGCTTCCTTCATTATTATGTTTTAGTCGTCTTATTAATTCCTTCCTTTTTTCCTGAATCTATCTATGTACTTCCAAACTTCCCTTTCCGATGTTGCATTCCTTTAATTTTCCTCTTCAGTACTTTCAAATCCCCTTCTTGTTACCACCAGTTACTATTTTCTCTTTTTTTGTTTATGAAGTAACTTCTTTCAACTTTCTTCTTTCTTTATAGTTTCATTATTGTTCTTGATTCTCTCTTTTTTACTTTCCATTCATTGTCGTACGATTTTCTTTCCCCCAATTTCTACGTATTCTATTGTTTTCTCTTCCTAGGCACTGAGTTCTCTACTATTGCTTCCATAGTATTAGCCAATAAATTCTTGAGCTGACTCTTTACTTGTAATTTTCCTATCTTCGCACTTTTCCTTTTCTGTTGTTTCAATCTCTTTTTCCAGGTATATTTCCAGTGGCGTATGATCCGACTCTGTCCTTTGTACTATCTCAATCTCTTTTATCTGGTCAAAAGCTTCTTTATTTCCTGTTACATAATCTATTACTGATTTTTTTTTTAATATAGTAATGTGGTCATTTGTTGCGGTGGGAAGTGATTTTACAGTGGAAAATCGGATTTCTGTTGAGGGTGTGAGTTTCGGAGATGTTATCAGATTATGATCAACGCCACGTATTTCGTTTTGATGAGGAAGTTATCTGTACGGTTGATAGATTTAGATGAAATGAGTGTAAGAGGAATCGTACAATATGAAACAAGTGTATAATTCAATTGGATTCAAAATTATATTCAAACAGTTGTACGCCCATTGATTAAAAACTTAGAATTTTTTTCCTTTTCAATTTCCCTTTAGATTTTTTAATTAATCGTTTTAGTGTGATATTTTTCATCATCCAAAAAGCAGTATTCTAAACGAACTAAATCCAGTCATAATTGACTTATCTATTTATTCATTTAGTTTTTCAATTCAATAGAACGGGAGGTACCCCAATACAAATATAAATTAAGTGATTTACAGACTATAATTATAATTTTAATTTTAACTGCAAGTCACAAAAAAAATTTCATCTTTACAAATTTTTTTTTTTAACTCTTTATCCTATCGGTTATATTATACGGAATAGCGAAGAATTTTCTTCTATTTTCCACGAAATCTTTATTTCACAGCAGGTATGGGGAAGTTTTTTAGAAGTACATCTGTTATAACATAAATGTGAAGCAGATTTTGAAATATATAAAGGCATAGGAAAAGGCAGAAAAAAGTGGGAAGAAAATAACACGACAAAAAAGTAAGAAGGCTAACATAAATATCCCATGATAGGACTTCCGTTAGTACTGATGTAAGACTTATAATTGAGGATGAGAATTTCGAATATGGACAGGAAATTTGGATGGAGGTCAGTCTCAGGAAAAATATATTGTGCCATACCGATATTTAAGATTGTCAATGAATTACTACCATCTCAAATGGTACACCTACTTACTAGCATGCAACAATAATTTAATTCAAAGGGAAGTTCTTGATGTTACACTGAAAAATGAACGGACCGACATTAAAACTAGATGGTAAGTTTTGCAATGCCTCAGGTATTCTTGCTTTTCCATCCAATCGTATTCACGTCATAAAACCGCTTGCATCATACACATATTCAGCCAACATATTGTACTATAAGTGCAAGGTAAACGAAACGTGTACGAAGAATGTACGAGTATGCAGAATTTATTCTTCAATTACCCAAAAAACCTGAGGCCTTATCGTATCCGTAAGACTTGCAGAGATATAAGAACGAGCGAGGTAAATTCACGAGAGTGGAAAAATTCTGGCGCGCAAGGAGGCGACTGAAAACTACACAGGAGGGAAAGGAATACAACGAAATTGCCACCTGCGATCAAGCGTAATGCACATTATACGCATGTACACATGTACTTGCGAGCGCACTTACCGAAATTTCGCAGATCCCGCAATACTTTTCCCCATATTCGCCTTCTTCGCAATCATTCCCTTTCACTCGCCTGTGCGCTCGCAATATTCGCCAACGCCTCGATTCCCAGCTCTCACCCGCCGTGTCACCACTATCTCAGCAATACACGTACACACACGAGTACGGCTCATTGGCCCAAGCTCAGGGCTATTCGGTTCTTTTCCCGTGTCTCTCACGCTTCGGGTGATCGGCTCTTCTGCCCGAGGAAATCAGATCGGAAGGTCGCACGACCCTTTATTTCCCGGCTATATACGGTGAATCTCGCGGATCGGAAGGTGCAGCCTCCCTCCCTCTCTTTTCTTTCTCCTTCTACTCTCTTCTATAGACAGCCAACTGATTCGTGGGGATAGAAATTTCGAGCGTACCGTTCTCTTTGCCACCATGATTTCTCGCAGCAACGGCGAGCTTCTGCTAACGATCAGTTTTTTCTCCTTCTCTTCTAGTGCCTTTTACTTTTTTTTTTGCTTCTTCCTGACAAAATTTCTGCGCAGTCGACGGAAAATTGTGCGTTGTGATGACGCTGGTGATATAATTGTACTTTTTGTAAGCTTTTATTTAACTTGGTAGTTGGTGTGGTTGTCTGTATGTCTGTCTGTCGAGGAGGAATGTTGCGATCCATTTTTCG
Organism: Copidosoma aretas; assembly: GCA_030522625.1. Lineage (NCBI taxonomy): Eukaryota > Metazoa > Arthropoda > Insecta > Hymenoptera > Encyrtidae > Copidosoma > Copidosoma aretas. The sequence goes on from JAPYYV010009956.1 coordinate 11,419, forward strand.
ACCGCTTTCTGACATACAATCTAGCTATAATTTTGCTCACACCGTTTATTCTGATGACAATAATATCTAGAAAGTTTAATCTTATGGTGGATCCAATATGGCCGCCACGACAAAATGGCGGACCGTCTGTTTTTAGAACCCCTTCATGGGTATAAATGAATAAAAGGGTATGACAGACAGAATAAAAAAAGCTATGTTACGTTATTGAAAATCTAATACGGTAGCCGAATTAAATAATGAATTAATTCATTGTTTTACAATTAACCTCCAATTTCCACACCTTTATTAGCAAATTCTCGAGCGAATGTTCGAACTATGTAACATTCTTTCATTTACGTACATCATAGTACAACTATGCATAGTACTTCAACAGAAAAAAAAAAAACAAGTCTTGTGAGGAGATGCGATTGTTTTTGTTTATTTGTTTTCAGTTGCCAAGGAAGAAAGAATGCGTTAAGCCTCTAAATAGTTCAAAAATGTTTACTTCAAGTTACGTGTGATTCAAGCATATCTTTGATTATGAAAACAAACTATTTTCGTTTACTCCTTTTCTGTTATGCGCTAGCTCTGAAGAACTACGCTACTCAACTTTAATTACAGTTACTTCCATCAGAAAAACCATCAGACAAGTTTATATTTATAACATGATTGCAGCGAGCATAAACAATGAGTGACTATTTAGCTAACAATACAATTTGATGTCATCCCAACGTAACCAAAACAAACCACGTACGCGCTGAAACGTGACCCCGAAAGTCCATCCACCAACAGGACCTTTCTTTTTTTCGTACGTGCCCGTCCAAAAGGGCAAACAATTTTCGTAACACATGGGAGTGTCTCATAGCCGGATGTTTGTAATTTTGTGGTCGAGATAAGAAAGAGAACGAGGCAAGGACAAAAAATGGAGGAGAGGAGCGGAAAAATATTTATGGCAGGACCTACCTGGAGGCCACAAAAATACGCTCTTTCGCGAGACTCATCGCGACGAAGGACGAAGAAGATGCCGGAGAGATATTCCATTTCTCCCCGATTCGTCCTTCCCCTTTTTCCCGTCTCCCCTGGGGGTGGGGGATCCTGCCGAGCATATACCGCGGCTCCCTCGGCTCTCTTCGCGGTTATCGCTGAGCATCGGCCACGTGAATCTTTTCACTGCTGCTGGCGACTTGAAAAGACGCGATTGCGATAGGCACGCGCGCGCAAACCCCCCTCGTCTTCTGTATGCATGTGTGGTGGGTCGAGCGGTGGAGAAACAAGGGCTTGTAAATTTATCATGCCAACTTTTTCAGGGATATAAAAATGAGTTTTTTCGTTTGTTTTTTTTTTTTTTTTTTTTTTTTTTTTTTTTTTTTTTTTTTTTTTTTTTTTTTTTTTTTTTTTTTTTTTTTTTTTTTTTTTTTTTTAATGACTTCAAGATGCAGTAAATGACGATACAACCTCGAAATATTGTACCCCAACGTAATTTGCACATAATCTGTCTTTGTATTTATGAATAGATCAAGAAGTTCTTTGGATTTTTCTTTAGATAAAGATTGCTTGTTACGTGCCTTTTCATTCTCGTTACGTGATTGGCTGAGACCGGCCAAGAGCGGGTAAATTTGAAAATTAGATTCTGAAAAACGAATAAAAAATGATTTAAATTGCAGGCTGAATGAAGATTAAAACTGTATGTTATAAGAAAGTTGATCATTTATTATTTCTTTGAAAATCTTGAAAATACATGTTTGATTGGAGGGTAGTGCGGGAAGCGTATATAACTGCAAGAAATCTAATTTTTAAAATTTCATTAAGAACGCACCTGATGGTCACTCTATTATTACTTATTAAAGATACAAGACGTTTCGGATGTGTTCCGGATATAGTGACTGTATATTCGAGCGTTGAAGCCATAATTCTGTTGTATGCGTGCATTGCTGTAAAAGTAAAAATGTACGTGTGTAATAAAGTGACAAGCGTTGTCAAGAAGACTGATTGTTTTGTTGATTTTTGGTTGTCAAAAAAGGCAGGACGCGTCTATAGCCTCTGATTAGTTCGGACGACTTTTTTATACGAAAAAAGTCTTTATTTTAAATATGAACATTAGTTTAGTAAATTATTTTCTATCAAGCTGGAATGTTGGTGAGCTACAGGATATATTGGTGAAAATCACAGCACTTTTCAGGTAATTTGATACATTAGCCTTAATACTTGTTGACGCTTTTTCAGCACGCATTTTCCTTATCATCACGATTTGCGTATAATTTTTATTCTTTTCTTATTCAAACAAGAACTTCCCTTAATTTTTATACATTTTCTTCTAGAATAAAATTATGATGTAGTTTGAAAAAACTTTACCCTGAATATGTTAACTACCTAGAAAATTTTTCAATACTTTAATAAATGTATCTAGTGCAAATACTTTTCATGTGTAAAATAATATAAAAATCAAAAATTTGCAAACGTACTTGCAAGTTGTTAGAGAGAAAGGCACTGTTATGACTGGATAAAATTTCTCTGAAAAAACAAGCTATCTCTCGATTCAAATAATTAAATTCAAATGATCATACACGGCTTTTGTGCATGCAAGACTCAGGATTCGGAAGTAGTGAAATAATTAAGCGTGAAATCCCGTTCCTTTATAAACTATCCATTCCTCTCGGGCCCTTTGATCATCGAACTTCGCTTTGTCGACCATGTAGCTCATTAATGTTTAACTTCATCGCTGAAATTCAGTAACCAAACGTATACCCGTGGAAAAATAAATCAGGTCAATACTATTTTCACAAGCTACTAAAAGCCTGCTTGAAAATAAACTCTTTCAAATGAAATATTTTGAATTAGATTAAAAGAGTTACAAGTTTTTTAGATGACAATAAACTCGAAAATAAACATCCAACTATGATTAGATCAAGTGCCATATATTTCCATACTTCTTCGTACAAAAGGATTTTTTAAACAACTCAGTCAATCAAGAAGTTTTTGATGATGAAACTTACACAATGTAGTAGCTTTGAATTCAATTCTCTGATATTCAAACAAAGTTATGAACAGATATTTCACACGTTAGTATAGCGGTCTTTTAAACATATTTTAAAACATGAAGGCGCAATTCTCTTCATGGGTGTTGACTTGTTACAAGCTTCTTTTAGAAAAAACATTGATAACGTCGACTGATCAAACCAGGAGATAACTACTTATTTTTTACCATGAACAAAAGTTTTTGGATCCGGTTTCCCGTGCTTTTTTGGCATAGAACCTCGCATAGAACGCTGGCCATCATACGTATAACACATACCTATTAAACATTCTAATTTTTTACTGTTCAATTTTTTTTTTTTTGGTACCTTCTCTTAGACTAATTTTTTGAATAACGTTTAATAAGATTTTCCTACAAAAATCGTTTACGATGACTTATACATTCGAGGTCACACGACTATTTTCATTTTCATTTTTATTTTTTTAATAATCGCATTCCAAGCTTTTCGCTCAGCCAAACTGATTTACCGCTTCTACGAGAAACATATCAGTAACACCAAGAATAGATTACTAATTAAATTTAACTCCGTGCTGAGGGGATATCGCGCCAACGCGGTGTTAATCGAAGTTCGTACAATTCGAGAACAGTCGAGAGAGTCTGATTCGATCAGCGGAAAATGCATTATTGGCATTCGTATTAGGTATGTGCGATTATTCTCCTTGCTAAAACTATTTTTTTTAAGTATTTATAGTTTTGCAAACCTCTGATTTCCTTAGTATTGTGAGATGATTTGCATGACAATGGAATACAGCTTTTGGAAATCCAATTACACAATATACTAATTTTATTGGTTTTGAATATTAAACAACTTGAACATCTGGATGACGTATACATTACCCTTTGCTCAATTTGAACTGGTGTACCCGTTACGCTTCCACACGATTACAGTGGAAATTCGAGCGATCGAGCATCTCATCATAATTCTGAAATGGTTATCCCTCAGCTAGCTAAGTTAATCGAATCAACTTGTTATCTATTAAAGTAGACGCTCTCAAGAAAGCGAGAGAGGGCTGCATGTAAGTACACAAAACATTCAGGAGAATAGTAAATAATCAATTTTTTATGTAGACGTTGTTCGACATAACATATGATTGATGTATCCTTTGTTCTTTTTATATACTACCTTTGATTTTTGAAGAGATAGTGATATCTGTACCCTTTCATTTCGCTCTACCTCTTTTCTCTGTAAGACTTGTCCATCACTTATGAGGCAAAAACTACGTGGTCATCTATAATACTCGCTATAATAGCAGATTTTTTGTTCGATTCAAAACGATTGTCAGTAGAGGAAACGTCAGCTGTTAATCGTTCTACTTCAGGTCATAAATGAGATTCTTTAAGAAAAAAAAAACAAACACTAAATCCAAACTATAAAAATTTAATATATTCTAAAAACTCGTAACTGATCAACTATGTTTCTCAGATGACTATTAGGACACTGAGGTAAAAAAATTTATCTTCAACCCCGACGCAAGTTACAACAATCAAGAGCCAAAGATATTTCATGTGGAGATCGTTATCGATAGTGCAGCCTTTCAAGTAGCTCAAATAAACTAAATTTCGAATCCTCTGCAGAATAAGTTCGTTATTTCTCGAGAAAACGAATAAATCTGTTTCAACTCCACAGTAGTTCTTGCGTGCATGTAAGTGCGAGTACTATAGAGTTTTTATATTTCCTAAATTGAAAAGCTTCAAAAATGTCATGTAAGATCCATACGATGGTGAGCCTATTACATATCGTCGCTTGGAAGGAAAACGGTCCCATGTCAGATTTGCTATATAAGAAAGTCCCATTTCGGATTTACCCTAAAAGAAAGGTCTCATTTCGGTCGAGCCGTAAGACAGGGCCTATTTCGGATTTTCTCTAAGAAAGGGCCTATTATTTTCTTGTATAGTACACGCTGAGACTAAACATCAAAAAAATTAGAAATTACTTGTACAGGGTGAATGTGTTCATAGAATATACATCACAATTCGACAACGTATGCATAGGCGGCAGACGCTCTTGTTTCCGATATGGCGGAAGTTAATCATGGATCGTTTGACTCTTATCTCAATTTGTATACTCGGCATCAATAATAAAAATAATAAAAATATGATGGCCAATATTACTAAAAAGTGGCCCTTTTCCCTCACTTTTTTCATAGTACTCGCATTAATTGTTCACTTTCGTAGAGCTTCATCCGAAATAAGCCCTTCCTTACCGCTCGGTTAAGATAGGCCCTTTTTCAGAGAATATCCGAAATAGGAGCTTTCTTAAAGCAAATCCGAAATGTGGCCTTTCTTAGAGTAAATCCGAAATGGGGCCTTTTTCCTCCCAAGCGACGATATAATTATACGACCGACAAAACATCTCGAAATTCCGAAGATCAACTCCAATCGTACGCTCGCAGTTCGATCTAATGCTCCGCACCCTTGAGCGGAAGAGATAATATTCCCGCCCACTTTGTAGCTTACCCGAGAGCCCGAGCGGGTCGGAGGCTAGGAATCTATTAACCAGCAGCAGCAGCAGTGCCTCGAGTAGCTCTGAATTACGCGCCGGAATCGAATCGACCTGCCTATCCCGGCGCGCGCGGCCGCTCTTTCCGCCACTCGCCCGCCCGAGTACAACAACTCTCAGCCGTACACTCGACCGCTCCTCTTCCTTTTCTTCTTTCTCCTCGCCGGGCCGGCAGTCTTAATTCGCCGCCGCCGCGGAGTTCCATTTGCCCGCCGAGTGTAAAAACACGATTCGATAACGCGCCTTTTTGCCCCGCCGGACCGACACCAAAGTGCGCGCGAGCGCACCCCGGGATTGTTAATGCTCCTTTCCGAGGGCGGCCGGGGGAGAGATAGTGGCGCGGCCCCTCGGCCGCCGAGAGTGAATTTCAGTCGAGTGGGAAATGTACGAAAAAGGCTGAGGAAGCCCGCCCTTGCTACTTTCCTCCCTCTCTACCCTCTCCGTCTGCCCCTTAATGGCGTCCGAGTGAGCAACTTCTGCTGCACTCGATCGATTCCTTTCTCCTGCCCTCCGTAAAGTTTGCTCGGGAGAGACCGTGGCTGCCGCTGGTCAACCAACTTTTTTCGCCGCCTCGCTAATGAGGATTCTTCCTCGATGTCAAGCCGAGCGCGATGATTTTTCCCGACTGGTCAGCGGGAGATCCGAGCGTGGATTGGTTTTTTTCGGTCTTGTTTATGGAATCGCACGTGGATCGTGGCGATTTTTTGGGGAGGGACGCAAACTTTTTATTGGGTGCAAAAAATTTAAAAGACCATAGCCGATTAGATCGTTTCCGTATGATCGAAGCCATGAAGGTGTATGACCAAAAATACTGAATTCACGTGTCTCAGGCAAAGGATATTGCATTTTAAGAGAAGGATCTGCTTTATTAAGTATAAGTGAAAGGCTTACGGTGTGTCCATAATTTTACAAAGAAGTATTATCCAACGTTTTATCCCTTATTTAGCTGGAAGTGTCTTTTCCTCCCACGTTGTTTTCTTATTTTCATAGAAATGTTTTTCAAATCCTTCTCATTGGATCTTCGCTAAGCTCAAGAGAGGCTTGCAGCTGAGTGATCGTAATATAGAACTATTTTCAAGAAGCCATATTGTGTTGACGGGCTGTAATGGGAAACTCGGTGCGCTGCGGAATTCGTGGTTATTGCGACTTTCGTATATAATACGTACAGTGGTGGTGGGGCTTTATCCCTCTACGTGCTATGCGCACCAACCACAGTACTGGTAGTTAGAAATATGACGTAGAATTTTGTAAAGCCATTGATCAACTTTGATTGCTTCCTACGTGGTCGAAATATGTCAAAGTAAAGTCGCAAAATTGAGAAACTGACGCCTTGTAAAAGTCAAATTGTTTCAGGTTCATAGCTTTGTTGCAATTTTAAAACAATTTCAGTTTCCATCAGGCCCCACCTTCAGGACTTCATAAATATGTCTGCATACCGGTTTATCTCACTTATTGTACCTTTTCGTACCTTTCTTTTCTTAGTATATGACTTGGCATTTCAATAGCTGTAATATTTTATTTTATGTTTCTGTCTTTTTATCTATGTCACTATGTTTTTTTTCTAACTGTTATTGCATCAATTCTCAAACCTCTAACCCCTTGTGTCTTTTCTTATGATTATACATATTCTGGTCTGTCTATTTATAATGTCACATTTGTTTTATTTTTAAAGCCTCTGAATTTTCTATTTATCAGTTGTTATTTTTTTTTTCATCGTTTGATTTAAGATTCTATCAATGCTTGTCTATCTTCTATCTGCAAACCTTTGTCTTCAAATTCTTGTAAATCTGATTTGATTTATCGGTTGCTCTGTTTTTAGAATCTCTATTGTATGTATCTGTTTATGTTTCCTTGTGGACGTGTCTTTTTTTCTACATCTACGTATGCCTCTACAAAAAAATTACAAAAATCAGGATTTTTTTACTGTTTATTGGTTATTGTGTTAGTCTCCTACCCTTTTCATAAGTCTCTTTCTGTCTGTCTTTACTTCTTCGATTCCAATTCAATCAATTTTATCTCTATTTTGAATTTATTTTTTCTATTTCTGAGAATCTTTGTCACTGCCTTATGCCTTTATTTTATTATGTATATTATTACAAATATATAAATATATACATCACTCTGATTTTATATTTTTCTCAAGTATTAACATATTGAAATTTGTTTTTTATTTAAGCCTTTGACTTTTAAAGTTTATTGTTAGTGATTGACACATTCAATCTTAGTCAACAAATTTCTGCTTCTAAGTCATTATGTTTGTAATTTCTTTTTAATATTTGTCTTTATCTAGCTCTTTCTAAATTTTTATATGTTTTTGTTTATTTCTAAGTCTCTATCAACATTGTTTCTTTATGTAGTACACGTATATTTTTAAGTCAGTCCTATAAACTGTAATTAGCTAAGTACTCGTGTCATTAATTAGGTTTCACTATCTTACTTTAAAGTAACCTCATTTTTGTATATCCGTCTCTATTTCAAATCTATTTTTGCATTTGTGGTTTGTATCATGTCTCTACATCTCTTTTATTAGTCTTACTTTCCAAGTCTTTGTAATTGTGAGTCTATTTATTTGCAACCAATCATTGTTCCTTTATCGATACGTACCCGTATATGTATCGGTATTTCTGTATCTGAAATTTTTTCTGGACTGCTTTAAACAAACATTCACGTATTAAGCTTAGATATGTTTTTCCTGCTTTTTTTGTTATAATATATGCGTCTATGTCATCATATCTCGTTTAATTATACATATTTTCATTTCTTTCATATTTTCATAACTTTTTTTTTTCTTTTAACTGTTCCATATCGCTATCTCTGCATCTCTGAACTAGGGTACCTTTTTTTACAATGATATCTCTTTATTTTTCGCAGAATCAGTGATATTATTATTATTGTGTCTCTGAATTAATATTATTCCGATTATTATTTTAATATCTTGGTTATAAATTTTTAAAATAATCTTTTCATAACTTCAGATCTATGTCCCTATGTTTTCTCACTTGATTTTATATCTATACCTCCTTATGCTGCTGAATCTCGACATCTTGGAATTTGTGTCCGAGTTTCTGTTACTGTATCCGTATCTATGCATGTGCCTCTCTGTTTGCGATTGCACCTCTGCTTTTGCATCCTCATATATTTCTCATAGTATTTATATCTCTGTACGAGTCTTTGAGCGTGTATGTGTTCCTCGTTCACTAACCATGATAATATTTTGATTCCTACCAGTTTATTTGCAGCATAATTTTTCTTTTTCTGTTTTCCATTCTTTGAAATGATTGTCCAAGTCTTAAGTCTCCATTTTTCTGTATTCGCCTTAATACCTGTATTACTGCAATTTCATGCTGCGTTCTTGATTCATTGCCTGAGTCTTTAAATCTCTTTCCCTTAGTTTTATCTGTATTTCTATTCAAAACAAAATTATATATGTATCTCGTTGTCTTTGTTCTTTTGTGTCTCTGATTCTGTATAAATTACTTTGGTTTTCTGAACCTAGGATAGTACAATACTACCGTGATTTGGGATCCCAGTCTCAAAGTCTCTATGTCTATGTCCTTGTTCTATACATTTGTTTCAAAGTCTTTGTTTTATGTTTCTATCTATCTTTTCGTTGTCTTTTTATACTTTAAATGCTTTTTTTTTTTGTACATATTACTCAATATAATTTTCTGTTTAATCATTAATCTTTGTATGTATAGCTTACGTCTTTTACTGTATTCCTTCGTCTCTGTTTTTGTATTCAGATTTCTGTTTTTGTATCCAAATGTACGTGCTTCTCTGTTTCTATATTTATGTCTGTGCGTTTCTTTATTTATACATATGTCTCTGTACCATCACCAAAAAAAATTTTCTACCTTGTAAATCATCATTTATTTATTAGTTTCTGTCAAGTTTACTTTTCTGTCCCCAATATTCCTGTACATATCTCTGTTTTCGTACTGCTAAATAATTTATTTACGTCTCTTGTTTCTCTTGACGGATCTAATTATATGCCTCTATTGTTATACAGTTGCTTGTTCACTTATTATTTTCAACCTTTTCTATTCAAAGCTGTAATCTTCGCTCCCTTTATCTTGCAGTGTTTACTGATCATACATATTATATATATATATATGTATACATACATACATGCACATACATATTAAAAATTAAAATATTATTAAAAAGTATACGACATTATATACTTTTGTGTGATAAATCAAATTTTGTATTATGATAAAACAATAACAAAAATGGAAGTCATCATAAATAAATATTTTTCTAAAACCATAAAATTATGCGATATTTCAAAAATTAATAAAATCTTCAAATATAAACTACTAAGTAATAAAAAATTAATTTATATAAGAAGGTTATACCTGAAAAGCCAGGAAAATCTATAAAAATTTAAGATCTCTTATAAATATAATTTTAAAAATATATTTATGGTCATCATTTAATTAAACTTATAATTATTAGAACATTTTTTTACAAAAAGCCATTTCAACAGAGTTATCTAATTTTTGCAAAAAAAAAAATTCTTTAGGTGCAGGTAAATTGAAGGATTCGCAAGACTTGCATACTAGATTGATAATTATATTTATGTATAAAAGAGCTAGATTTTCTGAATCTAATTCAAAATATTCTCTGAAATGGTTTTTATATTTATACAGAATAATGATACCAGAAATATTTTCCGAAAGTAAAAATCATGCAAAAAATAATCATGAATGATAAAGTAACATGACAGTTGTTTTTTCTTTAAAAATTTAATAATTTTGCGTATAATATTACATAAATCAAATTGCTTTGGGAAAATCATTAAATAATTAATGTCAAATAACATTATATGTTCTCTAGTAATTGAATAATAAAAATCATTTTACCTTATTCAATATAAGTTTTAAAGAAAAACGTTATTTATATTACGGAGAAACAAAATTTATCATTACAATAGCATTGTTTTTAATTCTATTTTTCGTCATTTAAAAATTTTTAAATTATTAATAAATCATTAAGATGTGATATATATTTTTTCCAATTTAAATGATGTTTTCTTCAAAATTAATTTTTATATGCATGATGAACATAATTTGGACGATAGATTAATATTATAAAAAAAATATCAGAATTATAAGAATGATAATATTAAAAAGAATATTTAATAATAAATTATGTAAGTTATAATAGAAATGAAATAAAAAACAGAATAAAAAAAAACGGATAAAATATTAATTTTTATATGGAATATAAATATGGGGGGTGGGCGCGCAGAACGCGCAGGGGGGCGAAGCCCCACTAGTATATATACACACTAGAGGGCTCTGCTTCCTATACGCTACGCGTGCCAATCCCCAGGATTTAATCGAACATATTTACTTGCATCATTTGGAAAGAAAAATGAAATATTTAGTTTTACATTTTATTGATTGTACATTATTTTTTATTTCATTTTTAAAATGTCATTTTTAAATTTACCCACTCTTGATCAGTCTCGACCAATCACACAACGAATAAAATGGCTTTAGTCACGTGACAATCAATCTTTTATCACATAAGATATGAGGATTTGCCTATGGATACGAAAAATTTTAAATAAAATTTAATTATCAGTGGGTCGTGCGGAACGCAAAAAAAAAAAAATATATTCATGACAGCAGAAGCACGTGTTATTAATCTAGAATGTGAAGAACGAAAAATTTCGAGGATATGTTTTGAGTGCATAAACAAAAATTAAGAAGAGACCAACATGATTATGTGATTTAAAAAAATTTAATAACATTTTTATAAATATTGCTCCATGTGTATTATTGCCGTTATTATTGTTGCTTACTCGATATTGCATGATACCAAAATACTGAATATGATAAAAAATGTGATATTTTTTCTCATTGAGAAAATGTACATTGATATTACCCATTTAGGTCTGATGGAGGAAGTAATTATTCGAGTTCTGTGCAGGAAGTTATTAAGAGTTCAAGTAATTACAGGAACTGTGATCGATCATCGATACATATTTAATGAGCAAGAGGAAATCCGTAGCAGAGGAAAAAAAAAAATTAACAAAGTGAAACAAAAGACTCCTGCTGTATTGTGCCATCAGATATTTGACTTATCGGAGATTCAATGGATTTCGAGGAAACGAGGAAACTTGAAACGGGTTTTTGAAGTAAATCAGGTGTCCTAGTTCATCGGATGGAAACGGCAGCTTCGGGAAGTATGCCTTTGAGTTTAATGTGGACTCAAAGTTTTTTCGAATGAACGAAACTTTAGGCGGACATAAATGCGTTCGGTTTTTTAGAAAAAGCATTCAGAAGTAAACATCTGTCAAGTGATGCTACTCGCTTCTTCACGCGTATGTGATGACCAAAGTCAACATTTTGAACTCAAGACACCTTTTATTAAACAAAAAGCGGAGGTAAAAAAAAATTCGTGTTAGCGCAAAATCAATTCAATAAAGATCTTTCACCGGAAATCGAGTCATTTTGAATTGTATCCCAATCTTTTGGACCCATCGACTGAACAAGATGTCCACACAAAAGTCACAGAATGATATTTGACACATTTTATGATGAACAATGCTGAGCTTAACAATGCTTTTTTGCTGCAATGACGGTAAATAATTATGTTTTCTCAGCTTATAGGATGATCATGGAATGACATTGAAATCTGGAAGAGATCCCCTTAAAATTCGAAACAAAATCAACAGGAACGTAAAATCGCACGCGAATGATTGAGTTCTTTTTCTTTTAAATCCCTCGACAATCGATCGGATATTCGGCGCTTTTCAACGAAGCGGCATCCGCTCCAGGCGGGAGCTAACGAGCTATAGCTCTCGGCATCATTTAGGAAACTCTTCCTGCCTTCAGATAAACGCTCTCGACGATCAAAAACCTCGTCTCGGTAAATAACGAGCAAAATACCGCACTGGAACTTTTCACTTTGCAAAATTTTTTTCGTCGTCGTTGTCGACCTACTCTAAAAATTGCACAAACGGATCCCTCGCATTTGTGTGCACGCGCGGCCTTTCATAAGAGAAGGAGAGATTTTGATTTTTGATTTGATTTGATTTCTTTATTAATGGGCCTTGGGGTACAACACTGTATGGCCACGTAAGAGTTGTAAGTACAAGTAAAATAATAATTATGATAATAATAGTACATGTTGATGATAAAATAAAATAATACAATGTTGATAATAGTTCGTAGAATAAATGATGCAAGTGGTGATAGCGAGTTATAAGATGAAAACTTGAGCTAGTAAAGTATTTTGATGTGTAAGAGTGTAAAGTTGAAATTATGCTGATAATAAATGTGTAAGATCAAACAAGATATAGCTGTATGTGATTAAGTCGCTTAAATACGGCGGCAAAAAATGTGAAGAGTGTTTTCGTGATTTGTGTTTTTTATATTCTGCAATTTCCAGCTTATTGTTCTTGGTCGTTGATACTATTCGACTTTTCCATTGCGGCACATTTTTGCTCCCAATCTTCTTTGTC
>JAPYYV010009957.1:0-11609 GCA_030522625.1 Copidosoma aretas
AAAACCTTAAGTATTATAGAGAAAAACGAAATGATGCAAGAAAATATGACGTGCGATAGAATCCGCGCGCCGATAAGACGTGCCGCGCTACATAAATTAGTTTTTTTTTAAATAGAAATAATTAATTCTCCATCAGAAAAAAAGTAGCTTTTGATAGGAAATTTGACGTAGAATGCGATGGTATTACTAAAAACTCCCTACGATGGGGGGGCAATAGTTAAAAATCAATTTAAACATTTTAATTGTTAATAACAATATTAAATTGTTAATAATTTTTCTTAAAAGTATTTTTTTCTCAAAGCTTATTCTTTTACCTTTAAAATGAAAAAAAAAAAAAACAGTCTGTAGCTTAAATAGTACTGGAGTATTAAAATTTGAAAATTCCTCCTACAGCCCAAAATCACCGAAATACGGAATTTCAATCCTTTCTAGCGTCCCAAATATTATGAAAAAAAGAAACAAACAAAAAATTCGTGTCTCTTTTTTTTCAATATAGAACCCGTAAAAAAAGTTTTAGCAAAATCAAAAATGTGTTGGTCAATTTTTGTCAAAATCTGTTCGGTTTGTAAAAGAACGTCCCATATATATGCTCTAAGAGTACAGCTGATACGTCAAGTCCGTATGATGCCACAAGTACTTTTCACTTTCAGCTGTTTTGGGACTCTTTTGAGGACGCCTGAATTTTTCCTCCAATAATGCACTAATCAATATTATCATGAACACTGATTCCCAACAACGGTTAAGGATAAATAGCTCACAATAAATCAAAATATAACTTATTCCATAAGAAGTAATGCTCTTATGCTGGCAAATTTAGTACATAGTTCGGGCAGTGGCAGCGCCACTCGAGACGTGCTCGTAGTCTATACTCTGTCTCCTCTCCTCCTGCTGCGGAAGACTTTTTGAAGATACGCGCTAGAACCTCTCACCAATAAGAAATGTGCAACTAGTTCGACCGCTGAGCACGACGGTTGGGCGCTGAAACCAGTGCAAAACGGTGACTCACTGCTTACCATAGGCACTGGCAATCTCCCTTCTAATCTCTGGTTTCAACACTACTTGTAATCGACGAAAAAAAAAATTGTTACTTATAAGGATTATTAATTACGCTTTAAGTATATATAACCCACTAATGAGATAATACTGGCCTTATTGATTTGTTATAAATACATCGCGACGCAGGTACTCTACGCACTCTCTTGCTTCTGAGTGCTGCCATACAAATTTATCATTGTTAGAGCCTGGACACGGTCTTATGTTTAATATGTGATATTCTGCATCGATGACCTGATAAAAAATTTGTGAATTATGTTGTACAGCGGTTTTAGTACAACCCATTTACAGAATAGCTCTTTTTTTTACATCAAATTCAAGTAGACATACTTGTATGTTATTGCGGCTACAATACTACCTACACATTTAGTTTACCTTACAGTATTTGCTTATATATTCGTATAGCTTCCGAATTATCAATAAATACAAAGCGATTTACATTGTTTTGAAGGCTGCGGATGCAACGTGATTGCGATGCTACTGTATGCTACGTCGAATAGTAGTATTTATGGGAAAAAAAAATACCAAAACGTTATGAAAATTTTTTTAGTACAAATGCCTTTTATACTTGCTATCTGTACGTTCATCGAGTGCCCCGCTTTATACTAAAAAAGGCCTCTTCGTTCTCTGTTGGCCTACGAAATGTTACCAAAAAACAGTCCATCAGACTAGTCATACCAGGTATCTGAATTGTTCGTGGGAATCTACGACAAACGTTAATGACATAATTTCATTGGAAAAGTACATACACTCAGTATTTTATTAGTAACATGAATTACGAGATCGTATCAACTCCACTCATTCTGTATTAATTGTCGTCGTATAACCGTCGAAGGGAATTAAATGAATTGATGAGCAATGCCATTAATAGCATTGATGACTTTCTCAATACAACAACTGGCAGTGAACATAACAACGAGCCTTAAGCAAAGCTCTGGACCTAATGTGCAGTATAAGATGCAAAAGTAAATTTTACAAAATTGTTTGAATCATTACTATAATACATTTTACCGATTATGTTTTCTAAAATATTCGGCACCCAGTCGAAATGGATCCGATGCATCTCTCAATAATCGTCGTTCCATTTGTTACTTCAAAACATTTTGTCTCCTAAGCTCATCCTCAGCATGAATCTCCAAGATCAATGCTTCAAAAGCGTTTACTGCCATACCTGTAACGCAATACATTCTATTTTTTTCTTGCAAAAGTTTTAGTGTTATGGCTTGAATTCAATTGATATCAAAAATAATAGATTACAACCTATTGATTTCACTACAAAGAACTATAACAGTGAAGCAGTATGTCCATAATAGAAACTTTTGTTGCATAACCTACAACAATCTTTTTTAAAATACCGTTCTATCGCCACTCTGCATTTGTGGGATGAGTATTGTCAATTGTAAATAAATTTAAGAAAAGCCTTTTAAATCAACTGTGCAGTGTGCACCATCACTGCGACAAATGATGATATCACGATGACAGTAGATGATACGTAACCCACCCCCAAAATTTTTATCCAACAAGTACATACACAACGTTAAATTTTGTCTGTATAAAGGTACATGTTCTGCGTTATTTGTCTACATTTGTCTCAGTATATACGTAGCGATAAAAGGAAAAATAATTAAAAACAAGAACCTTTATCGCTCACTGATAAGTCCCCTAATGTATCGTCTTTTGTACTATATATATATATATATATATATATATATACACGTATATATATAGGTTATGAATATAATACGTGTCGACCGTCGAGGGTGCCGATATACGATCGATATTTCGAAGTACAACATACGGAGCGTTCCATTTTCATCGTGCCATCGCTCTATGTGGTGTGTTTGTTCGTTTTGGTCGTTTCAGTTCTCTTGCTGCGTTTGTTCTCGATTTATAATTTTATCCACTAAATAAGGATTCATACATTTCTTTATCCGTGATCAATGCATTAGTGTGTTTATTTCAATAACTATTCATTTTTACAATGTAATACATGTATATTGACTGTTTATCTAAAAGTATAAGAACTAAACGGAACTAGTAGAAGGATCGAACTGACCGAACAGAATTTTGTATACTATATTAGTGGTGCAGTGAGCACACACACAACGCACATTTATGCACAATATTGGCGTGGGGCGGGGGTGGTATCAGGTAACTTTTTTTCTTATTGCATAGGCTTCTGGATAAACCCATTTCCGTCTCAAATACGTTGAAAGATGTATTTAAATAGAAAATAAGTTAGTCCAAATCATAATACAGGCTAAAGCAAAGTTACATGATACCGCCCCAGTGGGAGAGGTGGGTGATGGGACCCGGTGTGACCACCAGACGACAGTTATGTTGTTAGCTGCTATACTACTCAGCGTCGGTATAGTGGAATAAATACTGTATTTAGATACCCAAATTTGTACTACAATCACATCGCGTTGTAGCATCTAACGTAAAGCAGATAATACGTGATTGTTTTAAAACTTCGTGGCCATGACTCATGCTGTCGTGTTGCAATTTCTTTTTTGAATAGACTCGCTTCGCGGATGCTTTATCAAAAATTGTTCTGTAATGCCTGAATTCGTATTAACTGGGGCCACACCTTCTGTACAATTTGATGAGGACTTTCTAATAGTGATTAACCTAGAAGACAAGAATAATATAATATATCTTGACTTAAAAAAAGTGCAGCAGTAGCAAGAATGCCATCAGCAAAACAGTAATATAATTAAGTTTTGCATAGTACGATCATTTTTTCAAAATAAACTATCTTACGATTATTTAAAAGTTTTGTCCTGTATGCTACAACTTTCTCTTAACTGCCAAAACTGGTATTAACTGTCTTTTTATTTTGAATTCTTGGTGCAATATGTTTTTTTAAATCCTATGTACCCCTTCATCCAAAATGTTTATATTCTTTTATGTATAACATTATAAACAAAAGTAAGAAGTACAATTGCCTACGTTATGATTTCCTGTCGTTGCAAGAAAAAAAAATTTAAAAATTTCTATATTCGTGATGTGTATAAAAAACAGTTTCAAAATGAAAAAACCTCGCTCTGCAGGCTACGGAGAAAGAGACGTATGATCAGAGCGCAATATAAACAACTAATATCATTTATGGAGGCTAACCCCTTGTTTGCTCGCCTACAAATTACAAAATTAGGTCCTCAAGGACAAGAGACCTATTGAAAAATGTAGGTTGCTTTATTGCTATTGTTGAACGACAAGAGGCCTACTGTGAAAAATATTGCAGATTAAAAAATGGTACAAATCTCTTGCCTCTTAATATCGTGACAATGTTAGAATATTTTCTTATCTTGTGTTCATTTCTAGACTTGGCAGCTAATGCGTAAGAGTGCTAGAAGTAAGACGGCTATTTTTGAAAGGAAGTATAATGCAACAGGCAACTCTGATAATTCATACGAACTTAATGATAATGAGTATCATATTATGGACATTTTCAGGAAGTATGGAGTTGGCCTTTGTATTGGACATGAGCTGGGTTTCCCTAGTACCAAACCAATGAGGACAAATGCTGAGCAACGTTATATAGTGTGTTAGTATATCACAATGTAATTAATATCTGTATTTATAAGCGAGTATCATACACATCCAATATGCAATAGTTCCATATAATCCATACAAATACCATATTATGTAATAATTTCATGTACATTGATGCTACTATATGTACAGATTCCGAGAAAGTTGTGATGAGAAAAAATCCAGCTTTCCCTACAGTTTCCCATCCAGTTTCCTTGCGAACCCAAGGTAGTGGTATTTTTGACAACTGGGTCAGAAGGTAATATGTACTTCGCACTTCATTGAAGTTATTTTGTGTAATTTTACAATTCTGCTTGTACTCTGCTTATGTTTTGGTTTTGTTTGTTACAATATTGATCATAAAATAACTGCGTAGAAATAATAGCATTGCAGTGTTCCCAAATGCGCTACCCAATCGTGTATTAGAGTATATATATATTCTAGTGAGGCTTCGCCCCCTGCGCGCTCCACGCGACAACCCCCTAACTTTATACATGTGAAAAGTTACTGTGTCAATTTAATCTTGGTTGTTCCAACTATGCACTTGCTGGATGTATCATCGCCATGATTTACATAGCAGCCAACGCTGTTGACAAAGTTTTCTGAAGAGTCACAACACAAGAAATTTTCTATTGGTTTTTATTTTTAAATTAATTGCCGGATTTTCTTATTGCTTGACGCAGCCATTGGAAATTGATACATATCCAAATCATTTATAATCCAATAAAAAATGATTCTACTTACTTAATGTAAACGACTCTGAAATCGTCAGATGAACCTTAAAGATAATTACATTTTGTTGTGTATGAATGTTTATACTTTACTAATTGTGAACCGCAAATTATTTCTACACAATAAAAGATTATTATAACTATTACATAACTGCAAATAATCAACATTCAAGCGTGAGCTGCACTTAACGTTAATATATACTTATTGTCTTAATATAACTGCTGCGGGTACTTCATATAAATCTTTTTCTATTTTACAGCAATACATTGTATGATAATTTTTTTACCATCGTTTTTGAGGCTTTCGCTATTTACATACCTTGATTAAATAAACGGGGAATATAATATATATTTTATTGTGTAAATGCACGTGTCAGTTGCGTGCTAAAGCTGCTATTTATGCCCGTTGTACATACATTTACTCTACAAGCAAATTCAAACTGAAAACTGGCAGTCTCAGACTGTCAATTTTAAGCTGTAATTCCTTGAGCTATGCCACACAGCTTTATAGTTTTGGGTGCCTCCTTCCATAGAGGTTGCGTTGTGACTCTTTAAGGTAAAGCATGCTTGTTTTTTTTTTTATAGTAATTCTACCTCTTTTATATCCACAACAAATATGCAAAGCGATTCTTCAACACAGTTTTTTGGTCAACACATGTGAGGGATTTTGTAAAAGTAAGTTTAAGTCAACTATTGAAAAAGCACGTATGCTTTTTGTACGTGTATGAAAGCTGCTTGTATAGTTAAGGTGTTCATGATGGAATATGCCGTTGATATCTATTTCAATGGGTAGATAATACCTTACTGTTTTTGACGCTTTTACCTGCAGTTTGGGTACATAAGCTCGGTGTTCGTACAGCAGAGATCTAAATGTAAAAAAATCGAAAACTGACAGTAGACGGAAAGGATATTGTGCTCTGTTTTTCGCAACTTTTCTCCCAAAAATGACATCGACTGTTGCTTTTAAAGAATAAAGAACAATAAACACCACTTTTCAAATAAATTTCGCCCCTTAATCTTTGACAATTTATTCCAGTACGCGCGTAAAAGCTCAAATCATCACAATTTACATGCCTAACAAATTACTGCGGAATAAGCCACATCGACGAATCTAGGGGCAGAATAAGCCACATCTACATATATTGTGTGCTGGAGAAGTATACTTCATGCATGAATGCCAAAGTTTAAAAAAAAAAATTTTCTACTACAAAGGCATTTTCTTCTAGACGGACTACAAATACACGACTACATAATTACTTCTAAAATAATTATAATAACCCTACTCTTACAATAACCTGATTTTTAAAAACAAAAAATATTTTGACTTTAATAATTTACTTTCCCTTTGATTATTATGTTAAAGTATATTAGGTTCTTTGATTGAAGAAGATAGAGATTCATATTTTGGCTTTTTTTAAAAATTATTTTGAATTAGTGGATAAACTATTTAATAATAAACATTGTAATCGGGCAAGTTAATTTGTTAATTTAGTGATAGATAAGAGTGTTTTCATTCACTTAAATTGAATATAGTGCTGAAGTGTACAGGACTTTTATCCAGTATTTGTTTTATTAGCTGTATTACTGTTGGTCACGTTTTTCATTATCAGTCGCAGTCTAACAAAGTTGGTTATTTTTAGACGTAATAGTCGAAAATTGTATTATAACATGTTTTGTGTTACAAAAATATGGACCTTTATTGCCCTAAAATCTAATGGATTTTCTACTTTGTCAAATGCATGTGCTATTCAGTAAACCTTGTCTATTTACACAATTATCGGAAGTAAAATAGACCTATATGGTAAGTATAATACATAGAGAATAGTGCTAATCATATTTTGTATGACAAAAACGTTGTTTCCGATTTGAACTCTATAGCCAATTATATTTTAGTTATATTTTGCTGGACTACAGCGTCATTATGGTTTGCACATGCCTGGTTTACTTTCCACCATGTCCATAAGTCGGTTCTCTGTCCGATTTCTCTATAAAGGTGTGATTATTCTATGTACGTTATCCCGGGGCGGCTATGAAGGGTTGAGGGGGGGGGGGGGGGTGGAAAGCCCTCTTAAATAACTATATAATCCAGGAAAAAATACGACGCCTCGGACGAAGAATGTATATCTTCCTATATTATATAGTTGTATGGTTCTAGGCTGGGTTCTAGCTCCCCCGGCCTCCCTAACTTGCCCCTGCTCCCCTCCTGCTCACACCAGCTTCTCCCCAGCTTCCCTCAGCTCTCCCAAAAAATGCTTTTCTGTTTTATCGTAAATTTTGACTCCTTTATTAGGTTTTATCCACAAAAATGTTTTTCCGTTTTATCGTTAATTTTGACTCTTCTGTTAGTTTCTAGGATATAAACTATTTAGTCATACTTTTTATACATTTTGGGTTTTAGAAGTTTAAATAAATTATGCAATTCTAGTCTAATTTAAATAAGTTATTGAAAAAAAACACCTCAAAATATAGAATGTTATTCTGTATGCAATTTTTACGTAAAACTATATGGCATTTCATATGGTATTACGTATGGCGATACATAATGGGTTTTAGATTGGCACTGCCACATGTAATTCCATGTGGAAAAACATATAGAATTACAAATTCAAATTAAAAAAATTTTTATTACACATCTTGTTACTGATTGGTCGATTATCAGTTTTCTCGGAATAATCTGGTTACTCCAAGATAGTCATCATTACTAAGAGAATAACAGTCATGCGTAATATTGGAGTGAGACGGAGTATACTGTAAGGGGCGTATGCGCAAAAAGCAATCCTCATGTAAAAAAGTGTTTGTTCAAATTTTATATTAAAAAGATATTAATCATGATGAGAGGTTGTGAAATGAGCTGCAAAAATAATTCCTCAAGAGGAAACATTACGTATAAAGTCCTTACCCATAAAATATGTTTATTTTTAGCATAGCAAAAACTCTACTATAATTTATAGGTAAATAAAAGTATATACTTTCAGTAGAAAGAGCGAAAAGGGCTTCTGATGCATTTTACTTGTAATGTTTATATTAAGATTTATAATAAATTACAGTATAATGAATAACAGTTAATATCTTTATGGATTATTTTATAAATTAGAATTACATTAACTATAAGTATTAATAAAAACAAATAGAATACCTGTATAAAAATAAAAGATTACTATAAGATGAAAAATAAAAAGTATGAAATAGATTTTTCAAATTTTAATTAAAAATTTTAACAATACATCGAGTAGGAAAATTTTGATTACAATAAAAAATTACTAGAATTATCGCAGTTCAAATATTTTAAACAGTAAGCAGTCGCTTCAGCTCAAAGGAAATCAATAAATCACTAGATATTATAAAAGCTTTTCAGATAGAATGGTGACAATTGTATAAAATGTGTATATTGTGCGCAAAAAATAAAATGAGCATAAATGCATTATATCGACGGAATTAATATACTAATATAAGTATGGAGATAATCTTACATCGATTCAATATAGATGTTATAAAACTTATTTGAACGTCCGATAATTTTTAAGTTTGTTATAGCGTTTATAGTTGTTTTAGAAGTACTTCAAAATGAATTGTTATTAAAAAAAAAGAAGAAGTGAGTTTGCTCAAAAAAATGGTACTGTATTTGTTCTACATTAATGCACTCGGTAATATATGCTAAGTTAAATCTGATAATGTGTTATCTGAAATCACAAAAGATCACGTTGGTGTATTTGTCTGAAGGCCTAGCCCAAGCTATAGGTTTTTCAATGTTCTATTATTTTTAAAGTTGATAGTTTTTTTGAAAGAAATATTTTTAGAATACTATCATAGAAAAAAAAATGAAAATATTTAAAAGGAGAAAAAAATTGAAATATATTTTAACCATTATTTCTTGAATTCAAGATACAAGAGAAAAATTGCTAATCATATAAAAAAGTAGTATATATTCATATGATAATTATTGATATGATTTGTTTTATGAATATAAAAAGTAAGGAGGTTGGCGAGCAGAGCGCCCACGTGGGTATATACATAAGAAATAAATATCACAAAAAAAGGACAGGTTATGTAATGTAATTACACAGGTATCAAAGTAATTAAAAATGATGCGATAAATAAAAGTGAATCATTGCAAATTGATAAATGCTATTCTACAATAATTAAGCAGAAAACATGGATTATAGGTAAAATTAAATAATATTTTTAAAAAAGTGGAAATCGAAAATACCAGGACAGATATGTGCCCGAGTTTAGCAGCAGTCCTGACCGGTTCGAGCACGCTGACCAGAGCAGTTTGGGTGCTATGGCCACGTTGGAAGCCGCACTAAAACGGGTCAACTAGATGGTTAGTCTTAATATGCATTGTGAGCTGCGTATGTACGATACGCTCCGGGGCCTTTGACAACTTTGGGAGAGAGGCTATAGGGCGGGTATCAGAAGGTAAGGTGATCGTTATTCTTTTGGATAGTGGCAAAATAAAAGCCCGCCCCCGCAGTGTTCAAAAAAAGCCTGAGGACAAAGAAGCAAAGACAAGCGAGTGGCAGTAGTAGTAGAAGTCGGGGGAGAGAGCCTTAAGCATGGGGGCAGAAATACCGTCGACACCATTGCTGCGGGAAGTGAGGCCGAGGATGCAGCCCCGCACCTGCTCGAGCGTGACTGGCAAAAATTTAATGAGGGTAATAGATGGTGAAATGACAGATTGAGGCAAGGTTGGTGCTGGAGTCGGTGGAGTCGAAAGGTGAATGGTAGAGTAGTAAGTATTGAGGGTGTCAGCTGAGAAGGTGGTGAGTGGAGAAGGATAAGTGGACGTGCCAATGTCAAGCGATCGGAGTACACGCCACTTGCTTCGAGAGTCCAGGGTAGACTCAATTGCCTGGGCAATATGCCAAACTCGCGCGGTATCAAGCGCATTCTTTACGTCTGCTCGGAGCTTACGGAAGTTAGCAAAGTCATCCGGACACCCAGAATGGTGAATGTTTTGTAGGCTTAGTCTCGCTCGGCGATTGCCTGATAATGAGCCGCCGCGCCGTAACCCATAGGTTCCGTCGGACTCCGGTGTAGACAGGACGAAGCGGGGTGACTCGATCAAATGCCTAAGTGATAGACGTCATCAGCGCTTGGCGAAGCGAGGAAGGGTCAGGGGTGGAACAGAGGTGGAGGCATTTATGGCAGTGGAGGTGGTGGGTTTTAGGTAATGAAGGGCACGAGTGAAGCGAGTAGTGGGATTAGTTCGATGAGTCGGAAATGAGATAACGGCCTGGGTCCAGTCATGTCCCGCTGCGAAAGGAGCATCAGACTTGGTTCTAGTTTAGGACAAGACCGAGGTCATTGGCGATGATGAGGTCGATCCAGATATGGGATGGTCTGTCGAGGTAGACAGTGTGGTGTGTAGCGTCAGATGGGATGAGCGATAGATTCAGCGGTTGTAGCGTGTTTAGTAAATATGTGGATTTAGTCGACGATTTGAGCATGTCAATGTTGAAATCACCAACAACAACTGACAGAGGGTAGTTCGCTAGGTGTTTAGAGAGTGATGAGAAGAATGCGTGTAGGTAGCGGGTATGGGGAGGACGGTAGACACCACCAATAAGGAATGAGTGCATCCGTGACGACACAGCGAGTAGCATATGTTCGGACCGCTTTGAGTCGAAAGGGGGAGGGGGTGAGCAGTCTAAGATTTTAGCTGTGAGACCATTTTTGACATAGACAGCAAGTCCGCCCCACTCGCTAGTCACGCGGTCGTTTCCCAGCAACGAATAGCCCTCAAGCTTTACCTCCTCGTCAGCATTGTAGTTGAGTAAAGACTTGGTGATCGCCACCACATCGTAAACACCGCCAGAAATCCGCGCATTGAGTTCGGCGAAATGAGTTGTGATTCGATTGATGTTTACATGCAACACAGTGAGCGTATAAGAAGACAAAGATTCAGAAGAGGGGGGCAGAAGAACGATTTGTAAGTTGCCAGGCTTGAGGCAACCTCCATGCGGACAAGGTGTGAGGAATTAGTAAGGCTAGGTCAGTAGTAGGGGTGAAAGGGATAAGGATAGATTTACTTGTCTTATGGAGATGAACCCGCAACCAACTAACAACAGAGCGAGTATAGTTAAGCTTCAATGAGAGCATATATGGCTTTTTCTAAAGCTCATACACCGGTCTAGGCCAAAGTGATCGCCAGGTGGTGCCAGGAAAAGCACTAATCGCCGCACAGTGGGTTGAAAAGCCCAAAAAATTCTCAAAATTCATGCTTACAGCGAATTTTCACTCGATTTAATCGATTTTGGGCTTATTTTGTTCCTAAGACCATAACCTACA
>JAPYYV010009958.1:0-19548 GCA_030522625.1 Copidosoma aretas
TTTTCTTGAGGTTCGTTCTTTCGGGAAGCTTACTCAATACATCAGGGCCTAGTGTACCGAGCTGAGTTCGGAGAATCTGTGAAAATATGAGCATTGAATCGTACGTGAATTCCCATGGCCCGCAGTGACTTTCTTGGAAGAAGAAAAGTCGAAAAAGCAGAAAGTAACCTGTGCCGGAGGTTGCTCTGGATGTTCTTCAGCGGCTCTTTTTAAGGCATGCTGAACAACCTCTGCCTTGGCTTCCTCTGGATCTGCTGGACGCTGGTGAATACCTTCTTTAATGACGGTTATGTCATCACCGACTTGAATCGTCACAAGACGAGCATTGCATTCCCCACGGCGTAATTTTCTGCAAGCCCGATTAAATTTTCCTCCGGTACCCGGCTTCGACCGTAGGTAAACGAAACCCTTGTAAACTAATTTTGTGTCAACGATTCGCGGATGATCGACGTCAAGATCCATTATTTTTTTAAAAAAGAATTTTTGCACTGGAAATGTATAACCAACAAAGTACGCGCATCAAAATAAAATAACTGAATAAACTAACAAAATGTGTCAAATAAACAAACTACGTAACCATGCATACACAGATATACACATATGAATTTTTCGAATATTGAGGGCCATTGCGGGCGATTGAAATCGTACAAAATGAATCGGGCGATTGAAATCGGGCAAATGTCCCGTCGGGCGTATGGAGACGGGCGTATAAAGTCAGGCAAGTGGGTCTTAACCGTACAGTTATATTACACATATACACAACACGCGCAGAGATACTATATATGTGTATTAAAAAGGGACATTAGTGTCAAAGCCTGCAATAGTTTGTTCAACCGATTATGAGCAACGATTGAGGATGTGTACTTTACTTGTGCACAAAAATCATTTCACAGCAGGTTTTGAATAAAAAAGTTGTCATGAACCAGTATTACTCGTCAAATATGGCCATCACTAATATCCGAAATAAATTAACTCTTGATTCTCTTACAAGTCTTTGAATTATATTGAACCATTTAAGTCAATCAAACAAAAACATTCACATCGCAGTTTTCTAGTTAAAATCATAATCAACAGTTTAACAATCCATGGAACGCGTTAACAGGTCAGTAACTCATAATCACTTTCCAAGTGCAAGAATCAGATGATGCATTTGTGTGTGCAACAATAGTCTCATGGAACATCTCGGATATCGCAAAATAATTAAAACTGAAAAAAAAAATGTATATGCACAAGAGAAAATTGCGACAGAGGCAAAGTGCAAATAAGTATAAGAGTTTATCTGCTCATCTGAAGCTCAAACCAGGAGCAGGAGCAGATTGAATGACTCTCGATGGTGGAAAAAAAAAAGCTGCTTGTCATTGTTCTTTCAGTCGTATCGCAACTTCCTTTGGTATCTTTACACATATACAACATACGCATAAGTACACTATCAACAGTGACGGAAGTCGAGATCCTTTAAAGTAGGCACAGGGGAATAGGGGATCTAGATAGCTATACGCACACTTAAGGAAGACTCTCACTCTCACTTCGCACCTTGGCTTTCATGAGCACATAAATGCTTCCTCGGAGACTCTGAGTCAGAGTATGTATACATCGAGTTAGTACACACGCGCACACACGAGAATTGATAGCATGTATGTACGGTTTTATGCAACCGCAGAAACGAAAGTGTTTAAGTAAACTGCAGGGGACTCCTCTTCCTGTCTTTTGTTGCCTTCGCCTTGCCTCCTTCTTGACAGTTTATCTACGAGTACATTTACACGGATGCATGCCTTTTTCTACTCACTTATGACTATAATAAACTACAAATTAATCCAAATGCTTTCAGCCAGAAAGTCATCAATATACTAACTAGCAATGTTAAACAGTCAACGTTTGGCCAATAATACAGATGTACTATAATGTTTACAATGGTATTGTCAAAAGAAACGTTGTAAAACTATGGACCGTTGTCCAATCGACATATTAGAAAATTGTATATTCGTATGTGTTAAGTCATTAATGGAGCTAATGTGTATGTGAATTGTGAGATGAATTGTATAGGTGTACACATAATACTTTTTTTTTCAACATTCACCGGCTGGCCGACACATACTATTTTGCTCTAAATGAAGAATATTATTACTATTATTATGCAGGCTTTACTTTTTTGTACACAATTTTTAGTGTTTCTGTTCCCTCAGAATATAAAACCGCTGCCAATAAATGAGCACAAAGCTTTCTCAACAATATTCTTCTGTAATTATTTAACTAAAAAAAAGTAAAATAAAATATTAGAATGCTTTAAAATGCTAAAAGAAGCTATTTTTATGCTCTATGATGTGGAATCATTTTGAAAATAAGATTATAATTTTTACCCGAATAGTATAAAAATTTTGTTAAAATTTTATCAATTGTTATCAACTTTTGTTAATAACATATGTTATGGAACGAGTATACGGAGCTTGAGTGAGTGGCCGCGTGGTGGCGCATTGTCGAAAATAGCGTGAAAAATAGAGAACTCGCAAGTGTCGAAAAATCCATAATAGTTAATATATAAGGAGGTTTAAGAGCAAAGTCATGTAGCGTCTGTGGCAGGGGCTGTCGACATCAGCCACACTGATATGAGTCCGTCGGCAGTCCTGGGACGAAACGTCAGCTTTCCCCCCATATTTTTCGTGAAGTTAACACATACAAAATTACAATCATCAGCAAAATAAAAAAAATTTCTATTTTTCTGACTTATTTTAAGTAAAAAAGATCCCTTGTAACTTTTTCTGAAAATCCTTCGTTTTTCCGTAAAAAATTCATCAAGTTTCGAAAAACGCGTTTTTTGCTATTTTCAGCTGTACTTTAAACAATCATTAATTAATCTTTTCTCAACCAACAAGTGCTTAAAATATTCATCGAACCCTGTACTTTTGTAATATACGAACTATTGCCCGCTAAATATGTTTAATTGTTATCCAGTAAGCTTCGAACGTACATGGTTTTTACGTGTATACTGTACATTTATGCCCCACCTCAATACGTATTACATCATTGTATACTTGATGCTTAGATACTGGATACGAATTGAACATATTCATCTAAATATTGACTTATTTTAGTACTAATCTTTTGTACCAATTTACGTTTGACGGTATAATGTTAAACATTTTTGAAACATTTCATGATGTCTGGGTAATTACTTTTCCAAGATTGTACTGAAGTAACACTAAAATGGATTTTAAATGTATTTTTCTCATTGCCTTACGATTGTTCATTTTTTAAATTTCCTTTAATATATTGTTTCTTTCATTAATTCTTGTTTGTTCATACTGCGAGATTTAACATTAATGAATAAATCATCAGTTTATTAAAAACCCACCTTCAAACAGCTCCGAGTGCTTCGAATTCTAACTAATTATTATTAAAATTCAAATGTATACGAAAAAACTGAAGAATATATGGTAATATAATCAGTTACCTTAAGTTGATGTATCAATGAGCATATTATAGCCATCAGCTGTAGAACAATTGTACTATTGACGGATAGTGCATTAGTGTGCACCTTTATCAACCGATGCTCAAAGATTGGAAATGATTTAAAAAAAAAGCATGCTTAACAAAAAACTACTATCAGCTGCATTTTCGAGCTTGATTTTGTCAATGATGTGTTCAATTGACTTGTGCACTGCCCTATCTGGGGCCGTATTGCGTAACTTTTTCTAGCTTCGACTTATGAATCTGGGCAAACAAATGTTTGTCATGAAGACACCATAAGATGCCTTTAAGTCGAAAAATGGTTTGTCCAGATTCTAAAATAGAAGCAAGCAAAACTTTAAAATACCACCCCCGCACACAGCGTTTCAAAAATGTTATATAAACGTTGAAAACAAAATTCTTAAACATTTTTAAAGAAGTTGAAGGGGTTCACTGCTTGTTGTTATTCAAAATCACATCATAATCGCTTGCGCATTAGTTTTCTTGTAAATGTTAGGCCCCCAGTAATGGTGTTATCATCCACATGAATTATAATTTTGTGATTGAATTAAATCGATTATAATAACAATTTCAAACTGCTAACTCATGCCTGAAATCTAGAAATTTTTGACCCTTTTAGAATTAAATTGTTTATTCTTGGTTTGGATTCTCAAGATTCCTAAGGTTCCTAGGATAAAATTAATATACTTAAGCAGAGAATCAGAAAATTTGATTCTTTTGCTGATAATTTTTATTTGTTGTGTTATTAAAATTACTAACCATCTAGGCTCTGAATGTTATATTATGTGCTGACTGCTGTAATAAACTGCAAAGTGATATAAAAACTCGTTAAGTTCACGAAAACAAAATTATTATAAATATTTTATGATTATTTACCTTTTAACTGATGAATTTTTAAAGTCCGTTACAACAAATTCTCAAAGAAGACTAAGGATATATTAGCAAATCCCAGAAACTTTTTAATTTGAAGCAAAAAAATGAAAATCTATAAATTTTGGAGCACACTTATGAAATTTGATATGAAATCTTGTTATTGAGTCGAGAAACAAATAAATTTATGTTTATCGTTTTTTATCAAGTGCTCAAAATGTTATACGCAATTGTTTAACAAATAAAAAAAATTCATAATTTTGATTCAGATTATTTTTTTTCTTGTTGTTTGGCTTATTTTAGAAATAAAACATCTCTTGTCATTTTTTCTGCAATTTTTTCCTTAAAAATTTATAATTTAAAAAAAAAATACTTTTTCACTTTAGCGAACAAAACCAACTTTTTAGATGTTTTGCATATGTTAAGTTGGATCCATTTAGCGATCTGGTTATATGTTTTTTGCATTGAACTTAGTGATGAACAAAGTTTTTCAAGGGGTTCTTACAAAAATTCGTGTCGTGCTAGCAAAAATATTGATTTTTTAAAATCATGTTCGCGACCTTTTTTTGGAACCACGATTTTATTGCTGACTTACGAAAGGGAGCACCATCATCTGAAAAGTACGAATTACTTCATTTTTGACTGTACTACTTTAACATACAATTTTTTAAATGGTTATTCAAGAGATACTCCAAACATGGCATACAAAAATATCAAAAGTATTTTTTTTACTAAAAATGTGGAGACACTACTTCAAGCCTTCGCCATTTTTTGCCCATGAGAAGCACACCTAAAATCATTAGTGTCTATTGTGAAGTATATTATAAGAGTTAACTCTGCACAAAATTTCAAGTCATTTAGAGCTATGCTCCAAACGTTATAGAGAATCGAAGAAACGAATTTTTAAAAAAGACATCTGAAATTCACCGTTTTCGCTACTTTTTTTTCGTGTTTGTTCTCTAATTAAATAATAAAAGCCATTGAATATCTGTTATTCAATTTTTTACTTACAAACCTACATATAGAATGAAAATACACATCTTCGAGAATGGGAAGAAGATAGTGTTTTGATCCAATGTTTTGTCAGGGACGGAAAAATTAAAGTTTTTGGGATTTGCTCAAGAGTAAAATCTAATACAAAATATTTGACAAATTTAATACAGAATTGTGTTCCAATGTGAATCTGTGATACTATTATTTATAAATTATCCAAAATTAACACAAAAACCCATTTTTCAAATGAGACATAGTGTTTTTTACATACAAAACCAGAATAACTTTCAAAATATCGCTCCGTGTTCCCATTGATTGAAGTCTAAGTACTTACCAGTTGCGCCATCTGAAAAAATTTGTCAGGTCGTTCACTCGCCAAGTCGCCATCCCTGTACCATATACATGCATGAAAATATTGAAAATACGCTAAATCTATTTGTGAGTAAACTTTACTTAGAAAATCGTACAGGATAAGTACAAATAAAGACAGACTATGTGCCGTGCACACATTTCCGCACATTCTTATTACCCTATGCACGAATAATTGTACACGAAACATGATCTACGAACTAGTAAAAATAATGACCACAAAATATTTAGTGCCTATATTTTTTTGTGCACAACACGTTTTCTGCAATTGTCGTGCACACGCAATATATAATATATTTACTCTTATCATATTTGGATGCGCACAAAAATTCCAAAATCATGCTCAAGTATTGTGCGCAAAAAAATATAAGTACTAAATATTTTGTGGTCATTATTTATTAGTTCGTGAATACTTCGTGTAGGTACAATTATTCGTGCACAATGAAAATCGGCACACAAACCTTCTGATGTGCACCCATAGTCTGCCTCTCTACTTATGTTGGTCATTCCCTGATTTCAATTTCCAACCGGGTGACATTTTCACATTTGTATTTTCGATTGTTGGCGGGCAAGCGGTCGCAACAACGCCTGCATTTATGTGCGAATTTGGTTAGGGTGAAGCAGGGGCTGCAGGGGTGAAGTTAAATAAAGGCTACGAAAGAGGCGTGCCGGTTCAGCTTCTCAAAACGCTCGTAATAGTTGAACGTCGTATGACAACAGAGTCAATTCGAAATGATAATATTGTGAATACTAATAATTGCAATTGATTGGATGTCAAACAAAACGGGAACTTATTGTCGTTGGTCGTCAATTATTTAGTCAAAATAGCCGAAACGGACAGATAAAGCGCACATCAGACTGACAGACCAATAGCCCATCCTACAAGTCATATATATATATATATATATATATATATATATATGTATATACACTGTATATCATACAGCTGCATATAGTGCATGCGTTTTGCGCCCGCTCGCCGCCGAGGATATACTTACCGACAACCGACAGGCTGATTATACAGGTAAGTACTTACAAGGACGTTAGTCTAGATTGTTCTCTCGGACCATTGCATTATTAATTAATTCGCAGTTACATAGTTATAACTACTTCGTCTCGCGTCGTGTCCCGCCGAGGACCAGAAGCCAGTCCTACGAACGTCGTATCTACGGAGTACGGACACGGGCGAACCTACTGTACCTACGGAACGACCATCTCGGCAGCGGCGAGCACTATAAGCAGGCAGTAAGCAGGTCCTCTCGCTTGCGCTCGCGTGCATCATCATCATCGTACCGCCGTACAATAGTGTATAGTGTGTTGCGCGTGCAGATAGTCTACGACGACGACGACGACGGGGAAGAGGTCGAGAAAGTAGTGTGCGCGGCATCCCCGAGAGTACATAGTGTGCCCAATCTAGTGCGCGGACAGTTGAGAGCAAATCACTCGTTAGCACATCGAGCTAAGCCCACGTCAGGATGACCGACAGGGAGGACAATGTCTACAAGGCAAAACTCGCCGAGCAGGCCGAGCGATACGACGGTAAGTCGTAGGATAAAGCCTGAACCCCGCCTCCGGGCACCGACCTCGCGTTGCACCCCTCTCGGGCTACGTGCATTACCTCGCCCGCTGACTAATCAACAAGCCATCCCGTACGGCCAGGCCGCACTCTCTTCGTTGCCGCGCTACGTTGCACGCCCGGTGTCCCGTGCACGCACTCGGCGCGGACATCCGCACCTCCAGGAGCCGCTCGACCCCCCCGGCGCGAGTGTCATCCGCGATCGGGGCCTGCACTCGGCGCGTTGGGGGTTATCCGCAAAAGCGTGTACGCGAGTATAGCGGCCTACCTAGAGCTCGATCGATTGACGCCTCTGTCGCTCCTCTCTCTCTCCCGCGCCGCTCTCTCTCTCTCTCTCGCCGACGTTGCACCTATAGTACGTACGCGTCATAGGCGCCTTTTCCTCTCGTCCGCACCTCTGCTCGGCGCACACAAGCCCATTTCCCAAAAATCTTCTCGAAGCTCGCGAAATCAAATTACGAGACGCGATGGCTGGAAAATAGCCCAGACGACGACGCCGCCGCCGCCGCCGCCGCGTGCCTGTGTACCTACCTCCCATACACACACCTAGTAAATCACCTATGCGAGAGAGAGAGAGAGAAGCTCGCGCGTTTCCGTCCACGCGGCTGCAGCTCTGTATGTCTCACTTCGGGACCCAGCAGCACCGCCCGCCTCTGCACGCGCTCCAAACGTGCCGCTTTTGCATCGAGGGAAAATTGCATAGTACATAGAGTCGGAACGAGGTCCTTCCTCCTCTCTCATAAATATATATATACACAAGTACCCGTTGCCAGGAGAGAAAACGTCGCGGACCTATTACCCAACCCCGATACTTCTAGGTGTTTGAGCAAAGGAGGCTCCGTGAACGTGCAGTAGAGAGAGTAAAAGGAGTGTAGAGAGAGAGAGAGAGAGAGATAAATGGAGGAACGACGACGACGGGTGTCGGTTGTCGGGAGGCATGGCACACACACTGTAGAACATATATTGTATTCTCTCTCGTGAAAGAGGGAACAACCGCCGCGAGAACGAAAAAGAGAGAGGCGCACCGTCGGCCAAAAGGAGCTCGCTACGGACGGACGTGGCTCGCCTCCGCCTCCTCCTCGTATTTTCTCTGCGCTAGCTCTGCGTGTGTAAAAATAAGCGTACGTCCCAGGTAAGAAGCCGGGCGTGGACGCCGGTGCGCGCCCGTCCTTGGCGCTCCGACCGGAAAGTCCGGGGGCCAGACTGGATTTCCGGAACGGCTGCCACGGGCCTCGCGCGGGGTCCCTATTCTGTCGGTCCTCTGGCGTTGTTACGTGCGCGGAGCATCACCCATGCGGCAGCTCGGATTTTTTGTGCTTTCTTCCCCCCTCTCTCTGTTCAACGAGCTTCCGGGTTTTTTTTTGCGGCCGGTGTTTCGCAGTTTCGCGTGCACATCAACAGCTGTATACGTTCCATTGCATGCGAAGGTTCGATGTACCTATTTGCGGTACCGAGCGGTTTTTTCGCGATCGGAAGGTTATTCGGGGCGCGTCTCCGGGTCGGTTTTTTTTTATTTCAGGAGACCTGGGAATTTTTGCATCCAATTCCCGACGTTGCCGGTCGTGCCGGTTTCCACTCTTTTCCAAAACAACGACAGCCTCTCCGCGAAAATGAGCTCACGCTGGGCGGGCCGGTTGTTTGAAAAAAAAATCATTTCCCAATCTCCCCGCGCGGCAGGTGCGCGTGACCCGAAAAAGAAGGAATAACCGGCGATCGCGAGAGGGAAATTATTAGATCCCCGAATAATCGGAATACCCGACAGAGGCAACGCGAAAGGGAGGGGTAGCTGCAGCGGGTACCTACCGCGCGCCCGACGGCTGACTCAGAGGGGCGCGCACATAAATTTTTCCGGCCGCCCACGCCGCCGCAGGTGCCTCGCGCGCGCGCGGGCCTATATCATACAAATGTGTGCACATACAGTTATAACTTGCATGACGTATGCGCGTATGCACGATGAAAACATGTATAGACACATCGGATATAAATATGCAGCCGCGCGCGCGTCAGTGCACACCAGACGGACTCGAATTGAATTGATTATAGGTGTACATTACGCACGCCTTTCCCGTGACGATTTTGCTTTCAACACACGGATTCAAGATACACAGCAGGTTGTCTACGTTTCGGAACTCTTCTATGCTCTAGTTAAATAGAGCACACTGCAGCGTGTCAACTCTATACTGTATTCAAGCACCATACAATTGATCCCGGCTCTTTCGCGCCACGGGTTAACTACTTGTACGGAGCGAGAGATCAAAGCCGGAACTCTCGGCGTGTGCCCTTGCCCCCGTACCCTTTACGCGAGTAC
Organism: Copidosoma aretas; assembly: GCA_030522625.1. Lineage (NCBI taxonomy): Eukaryota > Metazoa > Arthropoda > Insecta > Hymenoptera > Encyrtidae > Copidosoma > Copidosoma aretas. Next base: position 9,582 of record JAPYYV010009958.1, read on the forward strand.
TCGCGCCCTAGCTCGCTGTCTTGAATGGGGGGAAAAAAACCGCTGTATACCAACACCTCCATTGGCTCTTCGTGCTTGCGTCACATCGGCACCCTCACTGACATCTGCACAAATGTGTCCGCACGAAGAGCAATTACCGAGGGTGGGTTAGTAAATTGAAAAACCAAAAAAAAAGGAGGAAATCGAAACACGGACGAGGAGGAGGGGAAGGATTGAAAATCGAGCGGGGGTTCAAAGGTGTAGCTGGAGGGGGACCACCGTCTCCGCGGGGCGGAAAACGAAGGGGGGCTCGGTCGGCCGCCGTCGCGCGCGCGAGAGCAGCTCGGGGGAGAGTATTGATCTGCGCCCTGCACCCCCTCCCGGCCCCGTACGTGTGTGTCTGCCTGTTTCCATCTCGTTCATCAGAACCCTCTTGTCCATGGGCAAACTATACCAATGCACCTACTGTATACGTGAGGTTGTTCGTTCGCCTCCGCACACATGCTTTGGATAATATGTTGTACACAGAGAGGCCGGGGCCCCCACTTTTCCCCCCTCCCCCCTCCCCCCCCCCCCCCCGCCCCCCCCCCCCCCCCGTAATGACGCCGACGGCCGAACTTCAATATCCGCGGGACCCCACCTTCGAGAATTTCCCTCGTGCTCTTGCGACGAGATGGCATCGATGGAACGCCAAGGGGGAGGTGGGAAAAGAAAAATTGATGATTCACTTTTATTGGGCCGTTGAACTTGACCCCCGGGGAACGTGGGAACGTATTATCCGTCAGCAACAATGACAACCAACAGGCTAATCACTGCTCGCGGCTGATTGATCAATCGCCTGTAGACTCTATGGAGTACACTGCACTTGGGTTCCCCGCGTAACGCGGAAATGCAGAAAAAAACACGATTGACGGATCAAAGAAAACGAAAGTCAACGAGATCTAATCCGCACACCCCTACCCCGAATATTCTTGCAGAGATGGTCGAGGCGATGAAGCAGGTGGCCTCGATGGACATGGAGCTGACGGTCGAGGAGCGAAATCTCCTGTCGGTGGCTTACAAAAACGTCATCGGGGCGCGACGGGCCTCGTGGCGCATAATATCGAGCATCGAGCAGAAGGAGGAGACCAAGGGTGCCGAGGAGAAGCTGGAGATGATACGCCAGTACCGGGCCCAGGTCGAGAAGGAGCTCAAGGACATCTGCGCCGACATACTCGGTGTCCTCGAGAAGCACCTCATACCTGCCGCGTCGACCGGCGAGTCCAAAGTTTTTTACTACAAAATGTGAGTTTGAGGTCTTGCGTGTCCTTTTTTTTTTTTTTTTTTTTTTTTTTTTTTTTTTTTTTTTTTTTTTTTTTTTTTTTTTTTTTTTTTTTTCTTTTTTTTCCAAGACGATGATGTATTACTTGTACAATAATGATCCATGGTTGTTGCAGGAAGGGCGACTACCATCGCTACTTGGCCGAATTCGCGGTCGGCCAGGACAGGAAGGAGGCCGCAGAGAACTCTCTCGTGGCGTACAAAGCAGCTAGTGACATAGCCATGACAGAGCTGCCGCCGACCCACCCGATTCGTCTCGGACTCGCGCTCAACTTCTCCGTCTTTTACTACGAGATTCTCAACAGCCCCGACAGAGCCTGCCGCCTGGCGAAGGCAGCCTTTGACGACGCCATCGCGGAGCTTGACACCCTGTCAGAGGAGAGCTACAAAGATTCGACGCTCATCATGCAGCTGCTCAGGGACAATCTCACCCTGTGGACTGCGGACATGCAGGGCGAGGGTTAGTTTTTCAGCTTGAATATGCTTCTCTTGCTCTCTCCCTTCCTTGTTGCGGAACAAAATGTTTCACTGTTTTTGTTTTTCTCATACATGGGGTTCGTGCAGCTTCAAACAGCACAGGATTATCTATGTTACCGACAAAATAGTCCCCGTACACTTGAGAAACACAAAAGTTGTGAATTTCATTTTATACGAAGGAACGTTTCATGCTTCAGTTGTGTGTTGTCAATGCAGTGCGTATAATATGTGGTTTTGAGAATTTTTTTGCAGATTTCTAGTTTAAAATTTATTAAAAATTTATATGGGTGCCGAGTGAGTGTGTATTTTTAGAGCCCGTTCCCGAAGCACCACCTGTCGTCCCAGGAAATTCGTCCAGAGAGTTCGCCAGCAACGTACCGTCCTAAAAGTCTCCCTCCTCTCGATCCTTCCCGTCGTTGATCCCACTGTTGTGTTAAAATCTCCAGGTTAGCTGTTTAATTCTTGTTACACTGCTATACCTTTGCAAAAATTCATTGCGTAAACAAAATCCCATACTCTGTGGTGTGTGGATCGTCAAACGATCCCTCTTTTGTGCGCATTGCATGCCATCCTATGTCAAACTCGTCTATTATCGATTTTCTTTTCTTTTCTGTACCCAACAGGTGAAGGTGAGCAAAAAGAACAACTGCAGGACGTAGAAGACCAAGATGTGTCGTAACTCTAGTAGCAGTGAGTGTTTTAAAGTAAACGCGCATACACAACAAAAAAACGAGACGGGAAGATGAACAACAAAAACAACAACCATCAACAAACTCTTAATAATTATTAAGCAAATAAATAAAAAAACAAATGCAAATCAATCCAGTAATAAAGCAGGAGGTTGGGGTGGGACGGGGCAAAGGGGTTGGGGAGGGAAGCGAGCGATGCTGCGCGAGGTCTGTAGCAATTTTTTTTGCGTGGCCCTCTTAATAATGTTAACGCACGTACGGTTACTAAAAACTACAAAACCGCTATTATTAAAGAAAAAAAAACATCCAATCACACATGTTGAGTTGCGGAGCACGCAGAAATATGAAAGCAAAAAAGTATATTATATATAAAGAAACGAAAAAAAAAATAATGTAAATGACACGCACCCTGCGATATAGTGAGATTGCAAGCATTTATAAAATAAAAAGCTCGGCAACATGTTTTTTCGTTTCCTTTTTTTTTTCACGAGCGCAGTGGGGAAAAAAAAAAACAAAAGTATAACGTGTACCAACTTTCAAGTGTCGTCCTTGCACAGTGTATGCCTTGGATTGAAATTTTCCAAATTTTTTTTTTTTTTTCTTGAAAGTAGTAAAAGCCTGCATATCTTTGTTTTCTTTCCTTTAATTTTAATTTTTGAGACAGAGAGCGAGACTTGAATATCTTCAACTCTCTCAGCTTCGAATTTTTCCAAAATATAAATATATATATTAGTGTGCGTGTGGAAAGGAGATAAAATTATATATGTAATACCTTCAGAGATGCATTACATGAGATAGTTATCACAATCCCACGTAATGTCAATGTTCGTCTCATTAACTATATTTTTTCGTTAGTAGAATTTAATTAACGATGTATCGCATCTTATCAAATGTGTGTTTAGATTTAAAAGCAAAGTTAATCGAAATTCCGAATATTGAGCATTTAAAATGAAAAGCCATAACAACTTTAGATTCTTATTTAACTTTTTCCTTTTTTTACTACGTATCTCCTTGCCTGATTCTCTTTTTATTACTGTATAACTTTTATATATATTTAAAAAATATATATATATAATTCAAGCAATAATATTGAATGTTTGGCTGAATATTTTCTCTAAAATACATTTTGATTTTGTAATTAAACGCGTTTACGTTATTATTTTCCAATCATTCCCACGCCCATGAAACAAAAATAATAAAAAAAATTGTAATTGCTAACATCATATCTGAAGTGATTTTCAAATAATTTATCAAGTTGTAGTAACCGTACAACCTTATTCCGTATGCATGCTTTCAAGGACGAGATGAATTGATAAAACGACATATGGTAAGGTGGACGAAAGAAAATATATCTCTGCAAAGAACCTATTTAGAAATAATCGAATAATCCTATAAATTAATCGTGAAAGCAGCGTTTGGTATTTAATCACATGGTAGACTGAAAGAAATCAAGCTGAAAAATCAGCTTAGTATCGGCTAAAAAGATTTTCTTGTTCTTTCACTGCTTATTAAAAAAAAAAAAAAAAACATCGTACTTGGTAAGCGTTGAATAGAAAAGGTGAAAAATTAAATTATCGAGAGGAAAAATACTTGAAGTAAAAAAAGTCTCCCAAATGTAGCAGTCGTAATGAACGTGTTCTAACTGAGTAGCCGATCTCTTCCGCGACTGCGTACGTTTGCATACGTTCTCTCTTACTACAAACTGTATTGATAAAAATAGATTTATGATATTAAGAAAACGGCAGAATAAATCATTCTTTGTACTCTGTCTCTATTTTTTTGTAATTGTTTTATTATTGCATTCATTTTATTTTTTATTATTTTATTTGTATTTGAAACATTCACATGTTTTATCCTTAATATGTATTAATGAGATCAAAACAAAATAAACAAATTCTAATAACAGTACTATGGCAATACTGTGGGTTTGACGACGGTAAAAAAGTTTGCTGCGGATATGAATCTTCTCAACGACGAGTCTCTTCCATATCTTTGAACACGCGACGACAGAATTTTTTGATTTCGCGTGTAAACAGAACACCAAAATTTTCGGCGTAGGCTTCACAAGGCAAAGCATGGTGAAAAAAATCAGCAGATGACAGGTGGCACGTTAGAAAATCATCAAAAACGTCATTAAGAGGTGTGTATACTTTGCGTGTGACCCCGCGCGTTTTCAAGTATTATATATCAGTAATATTGCGTAAAACAAAAGTATACTGGAAAAAAAAAAAATGAAAAACACTTGGATGCAGAATAATATAAAAGTAATTATTGATAACGCTAAGTAATATTATTTATATTTTTAATTGTGTAAAGAGTTGAGCAAAAAAAATAAAATGATAGTATGAATTTTGCAATGGGACTAGAGATACAGAACAAGAAATATGTTACTCGTAAAATTAACACGCGAAAAATAAAATAAAAAAGAGACATTAATCACAAAAGTGTGTGTGTGTGCGTGTGTGTGTGCGTATGCGTATGCGTGTGTTCAAAACGACTTTCTGATCTTACCAAACCATTCTGAGAAAAAGAAGAAATCAACTCACTTTTGTTGGAAGCATATACTTTTCAAGTGCTTCGTAAGATAACGTCAACGCTTTTCGCGCAAAATCATTTGATAAACGATTAAAAGAAAAATGAAAATAATAAGGTATAAAGGGAAACAAAGCAAGTGATCTTTCGTTTTTTGGATCCGCATGCAGCATATGCTCTGTATTAGAGTTTAAAAAATAAAATACAATATTACGCCGAATGTATACGTTTTATGTAGAACCCACGTGAGAGCAGAAAAATTAAAAAAAAAAAGTGTCCAATAATAATGACAACTCTGTTGTTTTTATCACAAATTTGCGGATTTCAAATTATTTCTTTTTTCTCTTTCATATAAATCAAGCATATATACAAATACAATTATTCACATAACGTCTGAAAAATGTTGTCGCTACAAAATTTCGCACATACGTTAATATGAATTAAAACGTTTGTTGGCGCGAACAATAAAAATGACACGTCATAGTATTTAAAATAAGGGAAAACAAATTTTTCAATCACTCGCTCAAAGTACGAAAAAAAATAGTCCTGCACTTCAGCAGCAGTCCTCGTGCAAGAACGGCGTGCCCCTGTATGGATTTTCAGCCTGCAGAGTTTCGCCCTTTATCCTGGTGACGATGTCCGATGGCTCTGACGCACCGCAGCCCGCCCATGGTACGGAGTCGTCAGGAACTCGGATTTTCTCGTCACCAGCGAGGCATAGAGTAGCGCTCCACTGAAGTATTTTTTGTGACACAAGTACACGGGGCGTCGCTGCTCTGTACGCTGGCTTGGCCTCGCCCTTCTGCTTCTTCGGGTTTTTCGGCTCGTACTTCATGCGCATTTTGTCCAGCTGGCATTCCAAGACTCGCAGTTCCTGGTCTGCGCTCTTGAAACACTTCCGCAGGGACGCTAGTGACGCCAACTGTTCTTTCTGGCACTTGAACAGAGCGACGATCTGATGCTCTAGCTCCCTCGTTCTTTCATCGCACTCATGGGCGGTACCATAGCAGAGCCTCTTTACCCACACCAAGGACGCCAAAAAGCAGCCCTGGAAAACGATTTCATAAATTCAATGTAATAAAAACAATGATTTTTCACCATACTGCGACGGAAGTAGGGACTTTTCTCTCGCTTCGCGGAAAAAAAATTCCTCCTCCCGGCCGCAGGATTGATGAAAAATCGTACACGCACCACGGGAGGAAATAAAGAATGCTCGGCTTCGCCTCGGATAGCAATGCACGTGCGATCTAGAGCATTCTTTACTTTCCCTCCCTTGGTGCGTAATGTACTATTGTCTCCAAAGCTAAATCAGTAGTTCAAGGCCTACTTACCCAATCAAAACAGACGATCAGCATCCGTTGGAGCCAGCCAACGAGCCTTGAGGCCTTGACGAGCAGAGCTCGAACTATCATCTCGAGCACCTCCTCCTCCTCCTCGTCGTCGTCGTCGTCGTCGTCCCGATTGTATCTTGTTGAGAAGACGACCCTCCTGCCCTTGACGATCGGAATGGCGACCCGCGCTACGTTGCCGGTCCCTTCACCATCACCTGCACCGGCATAGCACCTCTTTACCCACGCTACGAGGCTCCTGCAGCTCTGGAAAACGATTTCACGAATTTTTGATGCACGATTGAAACGATATTATCACCAAATTAAATAGTTCAAGGCCAACTTACCCATAGGATGCAGACGATCAGCATACCTTGGAAGTCCTGGAACCAGTCGACGAGTTGTGCGGTCTTGACGAGCAGAGCTCGAACTAATAGCTTGAGCACCTCTTCCTCTTGGTCGTCGTCCGGTTTGCACCTTGGGGGTAGTTCGCTTGAGTTCGCCATCCTAGGGAACATCTGCTGTTGGAGATCGACGCCTTTAAAGGGTTCTGCTGGTGCTGCCGGTTACGGGTGCGCTTAATTGAACTTGCAGGACAGCTCGTTGAAGGGGTTCTTGTTGAGACTGGCAATGGAGTGAAATTTTTTTTTCTTTGTAACAAAAATAATTTTAAAAGTTCTGATAGTCGTGAGGTGAGAATTGTATTTATGGACACCAAGAGAGAAACAGAATGAACGGGATCGAAGCAAAGTTATTGGGTGATTATCGTCTTGTGTTGGCTCTGATGATGGTCTGAATCGAAATGACTAAATGTCGATGTGGCTATGAGTAATATCCTGTTGATGGTCTGAATCGAAATGACTAAATGTCGATGTGGCTATGAGTAATATCCTGTTGATTTATAACTGCCTGAAAAGTTTAACAAAAGGAATATATGTAAGCTGCAAATACTGGGAGAATTTTAGCGTGACTGTTTACTTGCACGACCTTGCAGAAATTGAATCAAACAGTGTTCACGGCAAGTATTGTTGTCATTTGTGCGTTATAGTTAGCAATAGGTACAAGTGTACAGGCGTTACACTTTGAATAAAGCTGTTGACTTCAAATTACATTAAGGATTTCAGGAACGTCAAGAAGAAACAGCAAGCATTTAACTGATTGGTTTTTATTCAACACGGGTTTACAATGATTATTACTGATCAATGAGAAAAATTTGTTTGACGAATTTTCGTATTTTTATTCATCTTACAATCAACTTTATATTACATGATTTTTTCGATCGCACTATATTGACACGTAAATGCTGCAATTCGCGTCAACGATAAAGTTTCTGGATTGACAATATCAATCTAATTGTTTTATATCCTTTTTATGTATATACATATACGTATATTTATATATGTTCATTTTGGAACAGCTTCGTACTGGTTACAGGTTTCCTCTTTTTCTCGTTCATTCGTCCTTAGTTCTAATTTTTACTTCTTGTTGATAAAATCCTCGCCCTTCTGGATGTTCTTCTTGAGCTCCGGAATAGCTGCGGCAAGGAGCTTCGACTCAAAGTCGCTCAGCTTGCCGAGGCCAAGGTTCTTCTCGACTCCGTTTTTCTGCAATGCAAATCAATTTTTCAATTAAATTAATTCAACACAGAGAAGAAATCATGTCGAATTATACTTACGCCCAGCACAACGGGAGTGGAAAAGTATTTGGCTTCTGTGACGTTGGACCTGACGTAAGAGCACTCAACGACGTTCGACTCGCCGTTGAGCGCCCTGATCAGAGAGAAAGCGAATCGGGCGCCCGCGTAGGCCATGGAAAGGGTAGCCGAGCCAGTGCCAGCCTTGGCCTTGACTACCTCCGTGCCAGCCTCCTGGATCCTCTCGGTGAGGGCCTTGAGCTGGTCTTGCGGGAAAGATACTGACGGGTTGGCTTGGGATATCAGTGGGATAATGGTGATACCACTGTGTCCTCCGATAACAGGTATGCTTACTTTTTGGGGATCCAGTCCCTGGGAGAAAACATTATTTTCTTATGGATTTGAGTTGCTTTAATATACAATGATTGGTTTTTTCTCCTCTTTCAATAAAATGTTTTACCTTGGCCTCTCCAATGAAGGCATTAGCTCTGACAATGTCGAGAGTGGTAACTCCGAAAATCCTATTGGGATCGTAGACGCCAGCCTTCTGGAATACTTCACTGGCAATTGGCACGGTACTATTTACAGGGTTGGAGATGATGGCGACGAATGCCTTTGGCGCAACCTCGGCGACGGCCTGGGCAAGATCGCGCACGATCGATGCGTTTGTGTTGAAAAGGTCATCGCGGGACATGCCCGGCTTGCGGGGCACGCCAGCAGGAATGACGACGACCTAGACCCGAATACCAATGGATCGTTAATATGCCAAACAAGATCGGCTCGATGATTATTTAGGGCTTAGTGTATCAGAGTGTAATTATTATTATTATTATCATATCTTACTTGAACTCCCTTCAGTGACTGCTTGAGCTCATCTGGTCCGGTGTATCCTTTGACTTTGGAGGCGGTGTTGATGTGTGAGAGATCAGCAGCCACGCCAGGAGTATTTACAACGTCGTAGAGTGACAACTCGGTGATCAGGGACGACTGCTTGAGCAGGAGGGACAGTGGCTGGCCGATGCCACCGCTGGCACCCATGACGGCCACTTTGGCATTGCGCTGTTATGTGAAAATTCTAAATTAGAAAATGTATCGAGCAATGAGCCTGCTTCAATTTACTCATGAATGAACCTGCCACTGTATTCTGCAACCATCGTCGCACAAGGTCAAAGAGAACTAGAGCAGCAGCAGCAGTAGCAGCAGCTAAGTACACTGTCAAAACACGTAAGTATAGCCTATCAGGTCTCATTGACCTCCCAATTAAAAGAAGAACAGCAGCTTGTCCCCACCCCCCCCCCCCCCCCCCCCCCACCCCAGAACCAGCGGAGCAGGAGGAGACTCGAGAGAAAAAGAGGTTGCATAATAGTCACGATTGCTGCTGCTGCTGCTGCTGCGTCCACGGTTCTTGGGACGACGAGGCGCGCGCAAAGACGAAAAATGACACAAACACCGACCTGGGAGCTGGTGGACAACTGCTTGGCGCCATTCTGCGTGGCGATGGTGATGGTCGGCCTGAGGAAACGCGGCAGCATCTTCTCGACGTCGGTGATGTGTTATCTCTGACTGTCTGTCCGCGGTGCTCTCGTGTCAGCACGTCAGCAGCTCGGAAAGCTCGCGAGGGAAGGAAAAAAAAAAGTGTCGGGCGGAGCGGAGGAGTAGAGGAGGCACAGTGTCAGTGGGTGCGCGCGCGCTAGATAAGAAGTGTAGTGATTATATGATGATGTTTGATCCGGTCATTCCGGTCCTCCTCTTCTTCTCGATTTACGTGCCGCAGTGACGCGATTTCTATTAGGTGTATATTTATACGTGCCGATTTATTTTTGCTGCTTGAGAACAACAGTAAGTATACACTCTTCTGCTAGGTTGTCTATATATCTCTGTTGGATGGGTGACCGCTCAAGCCATCAGCTAGGGCTCGTCGTTTCGCCGATGCTGCTGATTTCGAGGGTTGACTAACTGTTTCTCTTACGCTACGGCAACGCGATCATAGGTGTGCAGGAGTTAGTCCT
>JAPYYV010009959.1:0-14294 GCA_030522625.1 Copidosoma aretas
CAACGGCTGGCCCTCTCGAGAAGGATGGTTTTACTGGTTTTAGTGATTTAGTCGGTAGGTGCCCGTGAAGATTAGCATCACTGATCACGTAGTGTTATTGCACTATAAGCCAGGGTAAATCCGACACTCCCTTCTGCAGTAGCGTCGTCTAGGTAGAGGCGTCTTTAGAAGATTTTCTCTAGTGATCCTTGAGTAACAGCCAATGCTTTATCTCAGATAACAAGATAATTTTGAAACAATTCAAACCATCGACTAATTAGCACCGATAGGTCATATTTTTGATAATTTGTTATAAGATCTACTATACCTATACCTAATGTGAACCTCCACACTACGCTTGTGATGATGCTAATTAGTCGATGGTTTGAATTGTTTCAAAATCATCTGGTTATCTACCCGCTAAAAAAAAAACCTTTGAGAAATCGCTGATACAGATTTTTAGGGGCCCACAAAACACAGGAGACAACTGACATATTCCCTTATAGATGGGATGTTGACGACATTTGTTCATGCCCATATTGCCCATGCCCCATCAAGTTTTTTTAACATTACGCGGGCGATTACGGAATGTGCAAAACCGATCGAGCACCGCCAAGCAGAACGCAGCGGCCGTGATCTCATGTTAGTAAATTTAATAGGGAATCTGCTGTATCGACTCGTCGATATGACAGACTCTGATTTTTGTTTAATTCTTATTGTCAATATTGTCCACGTCCGGCGCCCATCAAGTGCACATGTTCAGTGAAACTGTACACTCCTTGAAATTTACACCCAAAGAAAATGCTTTTCAACAGTATTATTATAAAATTAGACTTACGGTAAAGTTTAAGTTTCCAAATTTTCGCACATCAAACCGAACCAGTTTTTAACGCAACAATCAAAATGGATCACCGAATTATTTACTTCTTTTTGGCTGGTGTTGTAAGGCTACTTTTGATGAACTCTGACTATCAAAGTGTCATTGCTGATCGAGTGGAGGTGTCCACGGCCTTAAATTCCTGGAAACGAGGTATTATTCATCATGAAACTTCAAAGTTTTCAAATTCTAAAATATTGCTGTACTTTCTAGTCACAGAAGGTGTGTACCTACGAAACATAGGAGTGGATCCGTACAGTGGAGATTTGTTTCATGAGACTCCTCTCAGCCTAGTCATTTTTGACTATGTTCAGAAGAATCTTTCTCTGTACAAGTTGTGGCTTTTATTTGTTACGTTTGATCTCATGACAGCTTTCTTACTTGGTATTACTGCTGCTTACTACATCCGTGAATCAGTGAGTACATCATTTCAAATGAATAATAATTCAGATTTCAAGGTATGATAAATTGTTTCTAAATTTTGCTTTAAAGAAAACTTCTCAATATTTGAAAATTTCAGATTGATAGAGATAAAAATGAAAAAGCCTTGCGTGAAAAAACAAAGAGTGATCAAGATGATGATTTTTCCTCTATAACTGCTCCAAGTACGTCGTCAATTTTTTATGTTACTGCAGCTTATTTGTTCAATCCATATATTGTATTAAACTGTGTGGGACTCACAACGACAGTATTCACAAACTTATTACTGGCAGTGACCTTGCTAGCCATAATAAAACGTTCAGTGCCAATATTTTCTTTATCAATAGCTCTTTTGACGTTGCAAGGTTTATATCCAATATGCTTAATAGTACCAGCTACGATTTACATTATAAAAGACTCAAAACCAGAAGATATACCAAAGCAGATTTTTAAAATTACTTGTATATTTAGCATAACACTGTCAAGTTTAATTTACATATCCTACCAGATAGTGGGCAGCTGGTCGTTTTTGCACAGTACTATTGGTTTCATCCTTTTAGTACCAGATTTACGGCCTAATATTGGACTGTATTGGTATTTTTTTACCGAGATGTTTGAGCATTTTAGATCTCTGTTTATTGCATCTTTCCAAATCAACGTTAGTTTGTTATTCATAGTTCCTTTAGCACTAAGGCTGCGCAAAGATCCCATGCTACTGGCTTTTTCTTATTTGGCCATAGATGCCATTTTTAAGTCTTATCCATGCATTGGAGATGTTGGATTTTACCTCAGCTTGCTACCCCTTTGGAGGCACCTGTTTAGACGTAAGCATTAAATATGAACCAGGAAACAATATTTTTTCAAGTACAAGTAAAATATTAAATGATACTATTCGTTTTTAGATATGCAGCAAGAATTCTTTGTTGGCTGTTTCATTTTGTTTTGTACAGTGTTTGCTCCAACTGTCTGGCACCAATGGATATATTTACGATCAGCCAATGCAAACTTCTACTTTGGTGTCACACTGGCCTTTGCTATTGCACAAATTTTCTTACTGACAGATATTCTTTTTGCTAACGTGAAACGTGAATTCGCCCTACGACATGGCCTGGGTAATCAAGTGAACGGAAATAAAGCCAAACTTTTGTTGGAGTAAGTTTTTCTTGAAACATTTTTTGATAAAAATGTATAATTTCAGTATGTAGAATATTTACTGCAATTGCTTTTTTAATACAATTTAGACAAAAGTAAAATTTTCTGTAATATAGATTAAAAAAATGTTTATACTCTTTTGCAACAAAGATCCTCACTATCATTTAACTTTATATCAAACTAGAACTATAAAGCAATTGATTGTTGTAATCGCCACAGTAAGCATCTAAATAAATTTTTGTAATTTAATGATTGTTCTCGTGGTTTTCTACTGTTTTATACCCGTCTAATTTTTGCAATCATCGATCCATTCATTTAAATAAGAGTAGGTATTCTTGGGCCCAGCCGCGGTGATCATAGATTACAGAGATCATTCGTGAGCGCTGTTTTTTCTCAGTATAGAAAGTACGACGTAAAATGAGCTATGTGCCCCTCCACGGACGGACCCGCGATTCGATTGATTTTTTTTTATTCTTTGTATTCTTTGTTTCGCACTACCATTGTGATGACAATAGAAAATATTTACATGGGCCTATGAACATAATTGTTCTTTTGGCTATATTTTCTTTGAAAATCGTGTGTCAAGAAAGAATAGTAATAAATAATTGAAATCGATGATTAGGTTCAAACAAGTTTTATTAAGCGAGAAAAACAACTAGTTATCTAAACCTCCATGTACTTGTCAACTATTCACATACATGTGTGGTGCACATAAATCTAAAAATACTTAATTTTACGTATTTTCGCGACTAAATAGTTTTTTATTTTCAATCTCGTAGAAAAATACTGATTTGTAAAAAAATAAGTATATTATCAAACAGATTCTTATTATAAATATCCTTCAGGCACGTACGTAGACTTTTTTGTTTTTTATAAATGTTAGATTTAAACTATCGTGTTGAGTTATTACAATTACTCATTAAATACAAACTTAAGAAAACTATGGTAACATAATCGAATATTATACACACGTGTAAAAAAATTTGATGACAGATTGTTTATAATTTCCAACTATTCTTGATCATATAGTAAACCGAGCAGATAAAAATATAACTGAGTTAAAAAAAAGTTTACAAAAAAAATGTCAATTTAGCAGTAAAAACGATGCTTTATAAAATCTTATTGTCTTGTATACTTGCATCAGATAATAATAAAAAACTTTGTCGTTTAATAAATACTAATCTCTCAAAATAAGTTACTTAATTACACTTACATGAACAATATTTAACACACTTTAGTTTTAAGGCATTCACAGCTTTTTGATACAAAAATACTTACCAACAGGCCCTAGTACTTTTTATACGCTTTTTTCTTTTTTGATTTTTTCCGTTTATCTGTGCAAGTGCCGTTTACACTAACTTCTTGTAATTTTGGCATAATATGATCTGATAATAAATAGGATGTTGGTGCTGCATTTCTACGGCTGTTGTCGTGGTTGCTTGCATGGTTATTGACGCGATGATTTACAGGGTAAGAGGGATTGTTTATCCGACTATTGACGTGATTATCCATAAAATCATGATCACTGGGTGCAATAGGCTCTTCACTTTCACTATTGTCTAACTCAGGTACACCATCATCTGAAATGGAGAAACAAATTTATTGTTTAAAAAAATTTCTTACAGCTTTTTTAATCAGATAAAAAACCATATTTACGTATGTTTATGACGCCTAAATCACAGTCAATTGGCCTCAGTATTGGCCTTTGACTTTTATACTTTATTAGATTTGACAGCTCATCTAAACTTTCCTCAATATAAAATTGGACACCTCTGCAAGCTCCTTTACTTTGGCAGTATTTCAAAAAATATTTCCAGTGTAGATCTACTTTTAAAATATTAGGATCCCCAATGACAATTAATAAAGCCTTTGCCCTTGTTAGAGCTACATTGAAACGCTTGGGATTTGACAAAAAACCTATATGGTAGCGCTCGTCGTGTTGAAAAATTCTACTTCTTACCGTGCTCATTATAATTATATCTTTTTCCTGACCTTGAAACAGTTCGACTGTACCTACATCGACGTTCCTCAAATTTATTCGTTCAAGAGCATATCGAAGCTTCATTTTTTGCTGGGCAAAAGGAGTTATAACACCTATGTCAGACGGTTTGACAATATCATTCCCTAAACTTTGTCCTACTAGCTTAGTTACATAGTCGACAACGATTTTCATTTCTTTCGTATTAAATATACTGAAAAAATGATACAATAATTATAAACTGGAAAAAACTAAAAAACATTATTTACACACCTTGGAGACTTGGATTCAGTTTCCTCTATTCCTTCTACCCCATGAAAAATAATAGGAAATCCTTTTTGTACAAGATTATACCAGTTTTCACCTCTTTTAACAATGTCATTGCTACCGCAAGATTGTAGTTCATCCTCGTAAAATAACGTATTAGACACTCGAATAATTTCGGGGTGACTTCGGTAATTTCGAACCAACTTTGTTATAAAATTTGGATTGTAGATGTTATTTTCATTTTTTGCATATGGTTCACTATACATTAATCGCTCTAATAATGATCGTCCTAATAAGAACACAAACAAATAATGTTAATATTGAAAAAAAAAAAATTGCACATCATTCAAATACAATAGCTCACCAAGAATAGGTTCAGCCAGCTTAGACATAACAGTAGGTCCTAATTGATTAGGATCTCCAGCGATAATAACCTGGCCATGCAACTTTCCAATCCTACCTTCCTTTGTGCTGGTCAATAAATTAAAAGGTATCAAAGAGTCGGGCTCGGTCGCTTGTCCTGCTTCATCAATAAATATGTATGAAAAGTGTTTGTCCTTGAATCCCATAAATAATAATCTGAAATACAAAATGGAAATGAAACTATTATTCAATGTCAAGCATTATTACTACCATATACCCATCAAATTGTTATTTAAAATTTCTTCATTCGATCAAGTCATATATTTTGAATATTGATACTAACCGTGTAGCTGCACACAGAGTACAGAGAATAATTGATTTCTCTTTGGTAGCCTCAGCAGGTAACATCAAAACTTGTCCATCTACATAATTAGAACATCCTACAACGGCTGTATCAATGGTTGATCTGTTAAAAGAAGTTACTTTAAATTATTTTATTTTTATAAAAAAATTTAAAACTTCAACTAAAATATTTGAACAAACCCTTCTTTAGACGGACTATACATTCTGTAAATAGAATTATCATCTTCAATGTAATTTAATAACCGTTTCGTGACTTCATCTGCTGCAGAGTTCGATGGCGTGCATACAAGTATATGAGTATCACGAGAACTACTGTGAAATATCTGCAAATATGAAATTTGATTCATATATATATATATATTGAAAGGTACCAAGACTACCATCAAACAATTTCTAAAATTGAAGAACATAAATCATTCATTACTTGACAAATCGCTTCTACTAATGTAGCAGTTTTTCCAGTGCCAGGTGGTCCATACAATATGTAAGGTGCATCTACTGATGATTTAGACATTATATTTATGACTGCTTGTCTTTGTTCGGGATTTTTTCCCACTGATTCATTAAACCAAAAATCGCTTGAAAATAAATCGTAAGTTAAAGTAAAAATACTTTCTTTAAAAATTAGTCAAAAGAAGAGACTAACTTGTCAGTAGTCTTTGTAATAAAAGGAACACTTCTTTTGGGAAAAAAAAGGGGTGTTATTTGACGATCCTCCGTTAATGATACTGCATAATGACTACATTTCATAGTGTAATCAGCCCATCTAAATCTGATATCATAAACACTTTCGGCGTTGAACTCATTCGCAAATCTGAAATAAAAGAAAAATATATTGAGCGTAAGAAAAGTTTGAAACAGAAAAAAATTATATTGTTTTCGATCATGAGCATGTATATACCTCCCTGATCCTCCAGCAAGAATATGATGATTTGCTACATTTATGACTCTCAAAACATACTTGGTATTTTTGTAACAATTACGGACTTCGATTTCATCGTCAGGTCTAATGGATGGTCGATTTTCTCCTAAACCCTGAACATAAATCTTAAATCTATCTGATAAATTCTCAGAAACTAGTTCAATCTTTATTCCTGACTGATCATATCGTCTCATGTCCATTTGACTTTGTATCGTTTCTACATGCAGCATCAGTTTTAAAGTTTTTAAGTAGTTATCTTCTTGTATTCCCAATTTTCCACTTTTGAGTGCATCTAAGATACTTAAAAACTGTGCACTTTTAACTGTCATTTCAGGAAACGGCTTGAGTTTTCTCCAGACAACTACAGCTAAATCGTTTGGAACTGGATAGGTTGGTAGAATTACTCGTGGAGGAAGTACAAAAAAATTATTTTTGTTTCTGTAAAAATAAACATTTACAAATTTACTTGTTCAACAAAGAAATCGATGTCTGTGTGATTAATACATACTTAATTGTCTTGTTGACAAAATCATTTTTACTAATTTTGTTACAATAATTTTTTACGTTACTAGGCGCCATTGTAATTTTCTAACTGTTGAAATTTTTAGAAAATTTCATGCAATATTTCTTTCACCTACCTAAAAAATATAAATATGTATAAAAGATATAATGATTGATTCCTTACATTAATTTATTTGATTAGTTAAGAAAACGGTGAGATGTAAATATATTTTAGATGAATTGATTTTCAAAGCATGAACTGATAAGTTTTCAACTGTAGTTAAACAAGTGCCTATATATTTGACTATTGGTCACGCAATACTAGAAATAACGTCCAACATTAAGGATTAAATGCAAGTTGAAAATATAAATGGGCCTAAAAGAACTCAAGGAAAAGCATTGTATTGGAACAGTGAGATCGTCATATAAATAAACATCACAGGCACTACTTTTACAATGATAAATTTTTGTTAAAAACTGCTTGTTCTTTTTATGATTAATATTGAAATTTATATGATGATTTTTCATCTTCAAATTGTGTACAACAGCATTGTACACATAAAGTATACTATTATTTTCTCAAGAAATCCAGCATCCTTAATTTCGAGTGATGCAAGGATATGTAATTATGAATCGAAAATCCAAAATGTACATACCTGCGCTACCTGCGCGATATAAGTATAATAGCTTGCAAGTCATGAAAAAATAACATTAATCTTGTGGAATAGAATTAACTTTAAATTTTTCAACACTTTTAACAATAATATTATTTATTAAAATACCTTGAAAATAAAAAAAATATGAAAAAATGATTTTATTTTATAAAAAATCATATTCAAGTAATTGTTTTTCTCCCACTGACATTTCTACTTGTAGTTGTACGCTTGGTAATAACAAATGTTTTCTATAATAAACTTCATTGTAAGATTGGAAAATGACGTCAAAAAATTATTTTGGTACAGTAATATAACTTAATAAATAATAATGAACGCCTTACACCAATAGCTGCCACCATGCTGCCACTGCTAGCAGATATACAAATAAAAGCTTGGTATGATTATGCTTTTTACCTTCTGGTATGGATAAACTTCTTCACATTAACCATTAATATACATCAATCTTGAACCATTGTTTAAAAAATGAAAACCTATTTTTGTCCCATATAAGATCAATATTATCCCCCGGCTTTTTCGGGGAATCCCAAAGTGACGTACGTACAGTGAACTTGGTTTCATTTTCACTTGGTAATTCGTTGAGTGGGTGATATGGAATCCCCCAATGAGAGAGATTATGTTATCAGAACTGGCCAATAGCAACTAAATGTTTGAATATCCCGCTCAACGAATTCAAGTCTGCCGTACTACATATTGGTACACTTGTGTGAAGAAAAAAAACATCCCGATTGTTGACATGTTAAGAAAGAAAATATTAAAAAAGTAGAGAGCTTGAAAAGTATAATATTGACGCAAAAATGCAATGCTCAGCGCAATAAATAGAACAAGTACATATAAGTATGTTCATACATGTATCTATAAATGCCTCGTAAAATGCATAGGTAATGGAAAACCTAGCCCAACATGCAGCCTGTCGTTTTTTTTTTTTGCTACTTAAATAATAGATACCCTATAAGTACCTATACGTCCTACATTTTGTGCCTGGATGTTAAATTTACTTTGCTGATGAAAACTAAGTAGTTGTTTATAAGGTCGTACTTACTGTACAAGTTACAGTCATGGACACGCGCTCTGATATAACTGCACGTGTCATTTGAATTGCGACATGCCTACCTACATATCATAGCTTTTCTGATGTCTTGTCAATAAAAAAAACTTACCATACCACGTGCAGTCAAAACTGCTGGACTGCTGCTGCTGCTGCTGACGATGAAACGTCCGTCCGACTACTATAACGGCACTCTTGACTCGTTTCTCTCTTTATTCTTCTTCTATTTCTTAGTTGTATTGGCTCGTTACCGACTTTTCTTTGTTCGGTTCTCGAAGTGATAAAGTACAATAAAGTCACTTGCGATTCTCGCGGTTTTATATACACACAAACACTTCAACACGCTAGTCTTCAGTAATCAGTTCAGTACTGCCACTACTGCCTTTGTGGTGGTAAATTACAGACGTTACTAAACAATCACTGTATTTATACAGACAATTGCTTCCAGTCCTTACTTATTAGTTTAACGGCCAATGTCTAACGAAATTGTAGTCTACATTTATAGGTATGTGCATGTACGTAACTACTACGTACTTATGTATGTATGTACACGTGTACTGTGTAATGTGTATTGACTACTGACTACTTGACTAGTGATCAAGTGATCACGAGAGGACTCGGACTACTCAGAGGACGAGTTAGCCTGATACTGGTTATACTTAATACTAGCCGTACACAGTCGCAGCCACCTAGCTCTGACAGCCACACAGCACAAATGCACTGCCAGTCCTGCCACTGCCTGCCCTGCCCCTGCCACTGCAGTAGCACGATCAAACTCATCAAAAACTGATCAAAGCACGAATTGCATTTGCATCATTGCATGTCACCGTCACAAATACCTAAACGTCACTGATGTCACGAATGTCACGATCGACAGATCGACATTCGACTTGATCAAACTTTACCCTTTCCACCTGTCTGTTTTTTAGGGGTTATTCTACAATCATATACTGTGCTGTGTCCAAGCACACTCTAAGCAGCCCAAATAAGGGTAATTCTGCAATTAGGCGCCGCAAGTGTGGGTTGGTAAAAAAGCGCGCTTAAATTAAATTTTTTTTCAAAATTATCGTTTAAAATTTAATACAAACGCAAATAAATGATTGCATTAAGAAATTGTAATAAAAAATTTGTTTTATGAGAGTTTCTCACACATATTCGTATTATTAACATTGTGATACAATTATGATTTAGTATAAAAAATTTAATTACAAATGATTTGTATTTATAACTGTGCGGTCAAGCTTTTTTGTTTCCAATGACTTACATTAGTTTTATGTAAGCAATAAATTGCCAAGGCAATTTCTTAGGTTTTTTCCAAATCTAATACACTCAACGAACGAACGATCCAAATAACGAACGATAGAAATATTAAATTTCGAACGAGCCCTTTTTACACACTTTTTTCTTGTTTAACACAAACAAAAATTGACGGAGTTAGAGCACAAATTAAAGTTCAACAAAGCTGAAAGGGGCTCATAACGTTTTTTTATCTTTGTGGCGTCATTTTTTGTGTACGTGAAAAAAGAAAAGATACATGTCTTGTATTTTTTAATAATCTATTTGACGGACTAAATATAATTTTCCTACCTCGAGCTTTTTTGGAACCCTGGTAGTCCTGGTACACGCTCGGCAGAAAAAATACCATTCGTAACTCAATCGTAAAGGCTTCTTTACGAACCTCGTTACGTCCCTCGCCTACGGCTCGTGCCGTAAACTTCTCGGTTCGCAAATTAAAGCCTTTCTAATCTCGTAATAAAACTACTATTTTTATGCTAAATGCTAATTGTGTCCTGGAATACTGAAACAACGTAAATGTAAGCGGTTTTGGTATTTAGCTAAGTACAAAAATATTTTTAGACGTTTCAAACAAGTTTCATAGATATTGGATTTTGCGGAAAAAACATTTTACTTTGTGTAAACTTTTACATGCAATGTATTATTAAAATACCCAGACACATTGTTTATTGGAACAAGTAAAAAATTAATGATATCTTGAAGCACATTTTAATTTAAATTGAAACAGCTGTGAGCCTAGAAGAATTTGTTTAAACAACACTGTAAACGTGCAGCATTTTTTATTTTCTCGGTATTATGTTACAAAAATATTAAAAATTGTTATTCTATATTCTAAATAGGTGTATAGTAAATAAGCTAAATAAGCATTAATCAGGAGTAGGTCATTTTAAACTAATATGACGAAAAATAGATTTTATTCGATATACTTACAAACATACTTGCGTATGCCTTTATGAAACCTCGTATAATTATTATAAACATTTCTTTACCGTGTACCTTTGTGCACGTATATAATATATAAAAGTCTTAAATATTTACATTTGGTGAAATATCATTGGTAATAGAAGTTACACATTCAACAATATAGCTTTTGGACAGCTATTTCTGAACATATCAATGTTTTAAGCCACTATCAATATAAAACCTTTGAATAAGCGACAGCTATAGTTTATTAAATAATCATTTAATTATTGTATTAAGTATAATATCCAGAGGTAGACAGTATTAAATCTTTAAATACCATATTTCAGATTCGATTCCATCTATGCAGTAATTAATTTTTTTCAAACAACGTTACTTATATTTAATTGTATGTACGTAAGACTCAGCCCACTACTTATACCGTTACTTATCCGTATTTTATACTCGATTACTCAAACCCTGTAAGTACATCATTCTAAATATAATTTTGTACTTTATTGAGAATTTATAAACAAAGTAATTAACTACCACATTTTTAAATACGTATAAATACATAGTTGTAAATTTACAACTACGTATTCATAACTACTGAAATTACCAATCATACTTGTAAATATATATTTTTCCTACCTAGGGCAGAAAGTGCGGCAGAGCCTTTCTGCCCTCGGGACGCATTTTCGGCCCTCCTAATCACTTTCGGCCCCCGGGACCGAAAATTTCTTTTCCTACTTCGGGCGTTTTTGAGAGGCCGGTGCGCCCTCGGTAGGAAAAACAGTGTCCGCCACTCAAGTGCGATCCAACCAGGGCTACGTTGCGGACCCTCGGGCCTGCTTCGCAGGACCCTCGGGTGACACAAATTTGGTAAGTAAATTTTCATAAGTATGTTACATAATCAGTTTATATGCATTATTTACACTTAATTAAAATTAAAAAAGGGTTGAAGTCATATACACAGAAATTGTACAAATTTTTTTTAATTTTTAATATTTTATAAAAAGTTTTTGGAACATCTCTGTACAGTGATACAGTCATAATAAGCTTGTAATCACTTTCTCAATTCAAAGGTATACGTTAAAATAATCGATATTTTTTTCAATATACAAACCTAAATATTTCTTTGTATATTTTATAAGTATACACTTCCATCAACATGTAACAAGCAATTTTGAATCATATATTTTTTTTTCACGTATATAAATAGAAATTTATTTCTCTTAATATGAATAGAAGACTTCATTTTAAATAACTACAAACATCTGTATGCAGTTAATAATATTACAACAATTTCAAAGCCATAAAAAAAAAAAATCATAATAATTATCAAACATAAACTTCGCTCTGTCAAAAAAAAATTGTTTACGCATTACGTATACTTATAACGATTTGGAATACATCCAAAGCTGCTAAATCTATAATATCAAGTTCTAAAACTTAATTTTTTGCTTAGAAGTATATGAAGAAAAACCTAACATTGACTTGGGGGCTTGGGGCAGTTCCAAAAGATAACTTAAATGAAATGGGCAATGCTGCCGTTCCGCTAGCAGTGTTGTTAAATTTTTTTACTCAAGTTAGTTTGGATACTGCGCCTTGGACGATGCTTTGAACTTGTTGAGCTATCATACCCCGAAGCTGCCGCTACAAGTTTGAAATTAAAAGGAATTCCAGTCATGAAATAAATACTGAGTATAAACTATTTTAAGATGAAGTAATAATGCAAGCTATAATTTTCATAAGACATCTGCCGTAATAATTTAACAAGCGAAAAAGTATAGATGATTGTTCCTTGATATCTTAAAAATCTTAATGTCAACAAACTATTAATCCAGCGACATTTGAAAAAAATTTTGTTGTTGACTAGTAGTTTTTCCGCATTTTTTTTTTTAATGATTTAGAATTATATACTTCTCAACCAACAGACTTATCCGGATTGTAGGTATGACTTATTATTTTATCACAAGTAACTTTATGTTACAAAAAAATCAAAGTAATAGTAGCCCTTAATTATCTAGTTTAGGCCGAACGCAAGCTCAAGTTACCTAAATTTAACGACTTTATTTAATAATATAGTCAGTAAAGTCATTGTTCTCGTCATACTATGGAGAATTTTTATTAAACTATTATATATTTTTATTATACGAAAGTGCCTATGAGTTTCAGGCAAACGCATAAAAAATGCGATGATAACAGAGAAAAGCAAAGTACATGATCCATAGAAATCTTTAATAGATTTATTATTTAACTATCAGATTATATATTTTATTCTTTGATATGTATATGCTACAATACAGCCTTATAAACCAGTGTTAAATCATTATAAATGCAAAAACAAGACTGTTATTACATTTATTTGATGAAAAGTTTTCAGTCAGTTTAAAAAATTTGCAATAAAAAACTTGAAATAGAAAGAAGACTTGGAAATGACAAACATTACTCTAATTGAGTCCAGCCCTTTTTCATCATTTAAAGACTTAACGAAATTACGAAAATATTCAACCTGAATATTTCAAAAACCCAATTCAAGCTATCTGTATCCCCCTTAAAAATACATGGCTGTATTGTTTGACCATATTTTTTGCCTATAATTTTACTCATAAATTATGGCCAAATAAATGGGTATAATTTTTGGTACAAAATTATGGCCATAAAATATGGGCATAATATAATTGTATAAAAAATTGTAAGTTTTAGAGGACATTAGTTGGTTTGCAGTATGATTTTCCAAAGGTGTATCAGCCATCATAGGTGTTATCATCGGTACGATAACACCAAAACTGGGGGCCTGAAGTATTTTTGAACAATTAAGAAAACAAAAAAAAAATCCCTTCAAATTTTAAGTTTTTGAAAAATTCTTCAGAAAAACTTTAGGCCCCCAGTTTTGGTATTATCGTACGGATGGTAACACACCTATAGTGGCTGATATACCTTTGGAAAATTATACTGCAAACCAACTATATCATGCCCATAATTTTGCTCCAAAAATTATACACATTTATTTGGCCATAATTTATGAGTAAAATTATGGGCAAAAAATATGGTCAAACAATACCGCCATGTATTTTTAAGGGGGTATATATATATTATTATGAAAAGCGACAAAACCGTCTTTAACGTTTATCCAATAGGCCAAAAAATATTTTGGAACAGGCGATGATTTACATAAATTTATAAAGCTAATAAAAGTTTTATTTCCATTTTCTAACGATGTGATTCCTATCAACGTTATTAAGACCGTATATTTCTTTTAAATCTGTCGTTCTTATCCATAAAACCGACGATTTATTACACTTTTAATCATTATTGCTATTCGATATTGTCTGTATAAAAAATAAATATATGTATTTTAATATCACATATCAATCTCATACAACTTGTGAAACAGTAACTAATATCATTTGGTATGTAGAATAAAGTCGATTGATAATCTGATTTTCCTAGATAGTTGAGGGCTACTGCAGTAAGGGGCTACTGTACTAAGAACAACAATAACAATAACAACTAATAATCAACCAAAAATAATTACGGAAAACCAGTTG
>JAPYYV010009960.1:0-14913 GCA_030522625.1 Copidosoma aretas
CGTTATTTTCCATCACCCCCTTCTCACCCCTAATTCCCCTGTCTTCTAGGGGGGCATAGTGCTTGCACTGGTCCCCATGCGAGGAGGTTAGTTTTAGTCGGTAGGCACTCGGGTGAATCCGACACTCTCTCCGGTCCGAAGGACCGGAGAAGTCTTTAGAAGATTTCCCCTCCTCAACCCTTCAAAAAAAAAAAAAAAAAAAAAAAAAAATTTGATATTGTCTTCTCGTTAAAAATCGCACACTCAAACAGAGGCGGACTAGCGATTTTATCTCCCATTATATGACAGCAAATATTGATTATTTAAGAAATTAAATAATTTATCTAAAGATACTATTTTCTTGAATAGCATGCATTTTTTAAGAAGCTTTTCTAGAAAGAATACGCTTATTCGATGAAAAAAATAGCGATACTGTATTTTCTGAGAGTGATAGCATGCGAATCAATGGGTATTACTATCTTATTTTTGACTAGTTGAAAGCTGGTTCTGAAAAATCATATGCTTAAGATGTATACAAAATCAGTGTGCTTCAATTTTTTAATCCAGTTAGCTTTGATAAAATAACAGAAAGGTTAAATGAGCTTGTAAAAATGTATCTAGAGGACTTCGAAACATCATTAGGCGTGGAATGCATGAATTTTGCATCCTATTTCAAAAGCAATAAAAAAGATAATCCTTGTCCGATCGAAATATGTGATAAACCATTTGTGAATACAGTTAAACGGATCTTTATCTTAATGTATTTACAGCACTTTCAGTGAATTTACGCATGATGATCAGTAATTGTACAGGTGAATGATCTTTTTCAGTAAGTACCTTGCAGAATAACAAATTAATTAAGATCTGGACAAGGTGAAAAAAGAATAAGTGCTTTGGCTTGATCATGCATCGCAGCAGAGTTAAATAAATAGCTAAATTATGAGTCTTATTAATAAATTCACATCCAGGAAAGCTAGAGAGATTTTTATCTAATGAGGTTGTAACTAAATTTATATGGTTTATTTTTTCTTAATATTTCAAAAATAATATTGTTCATTAATAATTTTTTATGTATGATTAAGTATACTAATATGACATCAACTAAAAAAAAATTTGTAGTTAAATGAATTTTAAAAATTCAATAATATATTTACCGCCCCTACGCCATGGCGTTGTTGGCGTAGGCGATAGTCCGCCTTTGCACGTGAAGGAACAGTGTAAGATTTTTTTTTTCTTTTGTTAAAAATTTGTATTTTTATTTATTTTTTTGATATGCTCACCTTTATATGTCGTAAGAAAAAATAAATAAAATGCATAATGTTTTCCAATTTTAAAATAATTTTATTAGTTACAATTTTTAATTCAACTGATTGATGCACTACCTAAATGTACATTATAACATATATCTAAGACCCTACTAAAGAAAATTCGTTCTACGAATCGCTTACATCATTAAGTTACAATTGTTACAATTAGTGTACAAAAAAAATTCATGTACATACATCCTAAACTTTTAATGATAAAAAAATACTTACAATTAATATATTTATTTGTATGTTTTTATGTTTATTTGTGTTCTGCATCTTTTTTTAGGTCTTTATCATAAATAGTTTGCTATGTATCAGTCGCAAATATTTTTTAGTTGCTCTGCTCTCATAGAGTTTGTACATTTCGTCATTAGAATTTTCAGGATATAATTAATTGTTTATGCATACATCGAGACATGAGCAACTAAGTTAGAATTTTCAAATCCAACAAATTTAATACTTTATGTGTGCTTCCAAAATTCGATTAATGATAAATGCTCCATATTTGTTTTTATTTCTAACGTTGTTGGTTAAAAAAAAAAAAAAAAAAAAAACATTTTTCTCGAGTTCGTTAAATATGCCATTTAAAATTAATTTTTATTCTGCTTGACTTTCATTTTAACCCATTTAATTTTTTTTTCCATACACCACGCACAAGTTAATGGTTTTACAACAATCATGTAGTGCGTTGCTAGTCGGTACAACATCTATTTGTACGCGGCATCACATATTTTAAGAGAGAAAAATAAAAATCGAAAATAAATAATGACTGAATGAAAAAGAGAGCAAAAATACGGTGACATCATAAGATGTTAGAAAATTATCACAGAAAAATGAAAAAGTGAAAAGCATTACAAAGAAACAGTTTGACAAATACGCGCTTAGCTGGGTACGTGTACACTTACTTAGATTAATAATCGCAGTGGGAATAGTCATAAATATAAGTATTGATTCTGTTACTCTTGACTCAACTAATGGTTGCGCTACACATTCGCACGACTCTCAATTAAATACGCACAAACTAAAAGGCTTTAAACACTTCGATGTTTTTGTCTCTTTTTAAGGATATATACAATTCATTTTTGTTCATTGCGTTTGATTGATACACTGTTGCTGTTGTTATTATAATAATGATTATTGGTAATATACTTTTAAAAATTCGTCCTAATCTGTATTACAGTATATTTTGTTTTCAGTGGCACTTGAGTCTGGTCGTTATAAACAACTTAAAAATCATGCATGTGGAAGAAACGAAAATTCAGAATTTTTTGCGTGGGACACCTTATTTTTACTCAAAGACGTATAGGCTTATCTTCCTTGGGTTAGGTGTTGTCTTTGGCTTGTGAAGATGTCATTGAATGTATTTTAGAAGAAATTTACAGGATAAAGCATATGCCTTATTCAAGCAAAAGCTCTGATTAAGATATGTTGAAATATGATAACATACTCGGTTGAAAATAGACAAAAATCGAATACTTGGTTTATGTAATCATCTTTAACAAATTTGACCTCTACAAAAATTCAAGCTTGTTTTGTCAGTTTTTAATTGGTATAAATCGTTGTAATTAATGAGATAATTTTAACCATGTTTTTTTGTTCCTGACACCTATTTTCAAACCGTATATTTAACAAAGTCTAACAAAGATTTGTCGAAGAATAACTAGACCAAGCTAAAAATATCGACGACGGTTATGGGACAATTTCTCAATTTGAATTATGAGACAAAATATTTATCAAAATTTTGGTTTCCTCCAATCCATGATTTTTCAGGGATTTCAACGTTCATGTACACGTACAGATTCTTGCTCGTCCAATTAATTGTGGAGAAATAATTATTTTTTATCAAAGTACACATTCGTTGATTATTTTATAGGTTAATAAATACTACCGAGTGTTTCGCATTTTCAGTTAAACGACCATGGTATACTATTTGGTTCAACAATTAGAGACACTTCGACTCCTTTGTATTTTTTACTGCGAAATACGAATTATACATATAGATCTGCTAAATGCAGCTCTGAACTTTTGTTTCCTACACGACTAACGGCATTATTTGTGTTCAAGTTATAATAGCTTGTTAAATTTATTTAAAAAATTTAAATTATCCGGATGTAAGATGCTAATTTTTGAAATGTCATCAACGTGATAAGCAACAATTTTTTCATCAGTATTATCACTATAAATTATCATCATTATTCTTTATAAATAATATCGAATCCCAAAAACTCAAAGATTAAACGAACATCGTTGGCGAATAATTAAGCTTAAAAGTTCGTATGCATCACATTTTTTTTTTTATTGTGAGATGTTTTCAGGGTGTTATGAGAGTATAATTAGTACCCCAGATCTTATGAGTCATGTTTTTAGTGTCTTGAGACTTGTTGTATTAAATAAAATAAATTGTTTTAATGTTTACTATTGGTAAGATAGATACTTTGTTAAAAGCCAAGTGTACATTTTTTGAATTTCAAAATTTTTTTGTTTGTTTAATGCATTAGATTTTAATTTTATTATATTTATTAGACACTTGGCTGTTTTAATGCCCGAAGAATACATAGTTTCAACTGAATAAATTCGCAAAAAGTTACATGTTTGACAAATAAGTTCGATAAACGGACAATGTGCTCATTAAATTTTACACTTCAATAATAATTAACGATTGACAGATTCATTACTCCTCGTAGTTTCGATACATTCTTTGCTATTTGATGAACATTTATCTCACAATACTTTTAAAAAGTTTTTTATTTTATTGCAAAAGGCTGCACACGTTTCACTTCAAAAACGACAGTATTACGACTGATGGGCACTTTATCTAAAAATCTCAACAGCAATATTGTGATGATAAGGGGCGGCGGAACAGTTCACGCCTAGATGGTGAATTTTTTCAAAGCTCCAAAAAAGAGGTAAAAGGAAAATTTATTAATGACACATTTTATTCAGCAGATACAGAAAATATATTATTTCATTGGAAATAACATCTTGCTACTACCCACTGCTCTTACTATCTGAAAAAATGCTCTCAACGCACTGCACCACTAAAAATCTCAAAATGATCTGAAATTTTTTTAGCTAGAACAAGTAATAAATTTTTTCGAATGTGAAAAGAGTGAGTGGCTCCAAGGTGGTGATTTCACCATCTGTAAAGTCTCCAGGAAGTAAAAACCACCACCTACTTACACCACGTCTTCCGCCGCCCCTGGTGATGATCCAAAGTCACATTTTTGTTGATTATTCTCTATCACTGCAAGGACTTTAGAGCCAACGTGATTTATTTATCCAACAAATATTATACTCTGGGAAAACTTCAGTCATTCAGTCATTAGATTTTACAGTGATTGCTTTTATAAGGTTTAGTTAAAGGTAGACAGTCGATATTAGTACAGTGTATATTTCACAAAACACATTTCCCTTGATAAAATTTTACAAAATTTCAAAAACTTACCCTTAGTGAGTCACGTCAATTTAATTAATAACAGCATGACACTAAAGATTTTTTTAAGTATTAAATTACGATCAGAATTAGTTTTCTAAATTCAGAGTCCACTTTTTAAACATTTTACAAAGTTTATTGAAACAATGAGATCCACAAGATATCAGTTCTACAACAGTCATCAATTATATATATTCCAACATTTACGTGATTCTCTCATTCAGTTTGTGTCTCTTTCAAAAAGCCTTATAAATTAAAATTCAGAGCAAAATCCAGGAACACAAACTTCAGCTATTGTCAAAATCGATAGTGCAATTATTTAAATTACAAAATATTATTCTGCATCGTATTTCATAAAGTTGAAGCTCCAAACTTATATACCTACATAATTTTATATTTACAACAGCAATTCAGTAAAAGCATTTTATACTTGTAGAATTCATCTCTGATATAAAAAAATCGTATTCAAGTGAAGTTGGTCCTTCCTTTTGATTTACAATAAAGAAAAATTACAAATACAACACTTTGCTGCACTTATTGTACTCTATCATTTTTGTATAATTGATATATCACTGAATTCGCCAACAGATGTGTTTCAAGTTTTAAGAAAGGTTTATCTAGTACGATCTGCGCAATTTCATTCTAATGGTATAGGTACTTTAAGTTTTCTTATAAACAGACACAATTTTCATAAACATTGAATTTTTTTTTTTGCAAGAGTTTAAAAAAAATATATGTATATTTTTCATATATTTTGTATGCATATAGATACATTTTATTAGATTGTCCCGGATCGTTTATATTTTGTTTACATTTAGAATGAAAATGAATATTTTTATTTAAAACGATTGGCTATAAATATTTTGTTAGCATTCATTATAAAACTAATATTTGTACGATCTTCAGTAAGTCTTTTACAAGTTTGTTTTTGTAAATTTAAATATTACATCGGGAAACTAACGAACGGGACAATATTAATTATGAATATTTGAACGTCTACTAAACACTGAGAAATTGATCATAATAAATTATATTTCTCTCCTATTAACCTACTAATATTTTTGTCTGTTAAAACATCTCGGAAAATGATTCAATTCGTTACAGAACGTAGTTAAAATAATACAGTACAGCAAAATAGTATAATTTTTACTTTCATGTGATCAATCAAGAGTGACATTTTACATCGACCCATTACAATTGTGAGTTCCTGTGAAAATGTATTAGGCCAAGCTATACAGTTATAATTATAATTTACGTGATTAAAGTACATTCGTAAAAAAAACCAAATGACAAGATGTGTATTGTCTGTAGAAATTAATATTTTTTTACAAATAATAACAACAGAACAGACAACTGTAACAAGTAATTGGAATATTTCTCAATAGCTTTGATAGATTTTACAATTTTTGAGTTAAAGTAGTCAAGGTTTTTTAGTCATAAGATGGCTGTATTCAACTACTTTTTACATTTACATAATTTATTATAAAAAATAAAAAATCAAGCCAGCACTATAAAAGTCAATATGCGATTTAATTTAAAAAATTGAAGTCTAAAACACGTATGGTCATGCATTTAAAAAATATAAAAGTTTAATTACCACGAGTCTATACAACAGTATTCCCGCAAGTATTCTTAGCAAAAGACAAATACCAATTTTTTGATTTTTCTATCTCTTGGATTATAGATGTATTAAATAAACTTTATATTAAATACCACGACCATCTGCATCATAAATTATATGTACAAATTATTTGCTATTTTTTTTTAGCTTACAATAATTGTTAACATAACCTCGTATTTTAGAAAAACTGATTTGTAATAAAAGCACTAACTTCTTTTGGCTTCATATTTGTTGAAATAGCAGTTATTCATTTATATTTTACCACAAATATCTACTAAAAAATATGGAAGAAAACCTCAAAAATTCTCAGGAATGAGATATCTCACTTGTTTCAATGATTAAGTAAGGTACGTTTGTTGGATTGAAAAATTTGTTGATGCAAATATTATAATAAAATAAATTGTTACTAAAAAATTGTATATTGAATAACATTTTTAAAATCCTATATAGGTACAAAGTAAAAATCTGATTGTGAATTCCTATCTAATCTATGTTTCTAGCCTGAATATAATTTATATTAGTACTCAATTTTTTATTAAATATTTTTTGTCTTTGTTATTTAGTAGGTTATTGCATTTGGGATATCAAAGTGCATTTAAACAATTAGAGAAAAAAAAATTGAAACATCAAGCCATAAAAATGCCGCTAAATGCATGTTTTAATTTAATTTAAAAATCCTAGACTTAATACCTAGTAAAACAATTTCAGTTTTAATTACTAATACTATGGTACACAAAGATTTAATAACACGTCCTATGTAATAATTCTATGATTCCCTAAAAAATATTTGGTCAGTCAAGCAGGAGAGTTAGTCAGGTCATTTGATATCTGAGCAATCGACCACACACATACACAACTAGACGATATGTCGAGAATGGAACTCAGAGCCCTTGTCGTACAACAACTGCTGTGACCTGTTTTGTAAACAAAGCTCGATCGAGAAATATTGGAATGAGAAGCGAAATTCCAGAACTTTCTGGTGGAAGGAGAGAAATTTGACTTTTCTAAGCTCAGTAGTAAATTCTGAAGATTCATTCCTTTCTTTTTTAGGCTGCAACAAGAATTTATCAACCGTCGTGCAAAGATATTTAATGTGATGCCTATAAACAGGCTACATGGAAGATTCATACATCATGGGAAAAAAGTTGTTGGTGCAATGAGTAGAAATTTGAGAGTAAAGTTTGCTGAGGGCACTAAAATAAATGCCAATCTTACCCGTAAAGAAAAAGTTGATCCTATGAGTATCTTAATAAAGCAACCAAAGCACACCTTTTCTATCCTTGTACTGATCAAACAGAGAATAAAAAATCAACTCATCGTAATAGGCGAGTAGGTATAGGTATCACAAGATTAAGTTGAAGAACAAGAAAACAACAAAATCGTCGGGGGAAAACAAAAAATAACTACCAAATTTGGTAATCTACCCTTGGAGATGTAAATAAAATCGTACATCAGATTGGTCAAAATAGATCAAGGACTATTGTAGTATTATTATCTTGGCAATGTAAACCGTGGTCATGACTAAAAGGAAAGCTGCCAACCAGTCACCAACAAGCATTGATTCCAAAGGCACAGATGTATTTGAAAAGATAGTCAAAATGGTTCCACTGAAAGTCTGTCAAAGTCATGATTGTAAGTAGAAAATTTTGGTTTTGTCAGCACTTGGACTACAAGCAGTTTTGTAGACCATCTTATAAATTAAAAAAGCGTTTGAAGATTACAAAGGAGAGAAAAACGAAAGTCTCGACCTTTTCGGCGCTTAAAAGAAAAGTAATGAGCGGAAATGGGACTTATTGTCAAGAGGCTCTCTGATTATAAATGCCCTAAAGAACCCGCGACGTTGTGCTTTTTTTTGACGTTTTTACAGTTTGCGTGTATTTTTATTAATTTTTCACTGATTCTAAGCCAATTATGGAATCCCCATGTTGTTCAAAAAGGAAAATTGTCGCGCATTCGTGCAACGTTTAGATACGGTAAAAACAAGGAGCATGCAAGATTTTAAAAATATAAATGCAAAAAAGCGTTTATTGAATCTGAGTATAAATCGCCTTCATATATAAATGATTAAATCTTAAAAAATTAGCACTACATTATGCCTTTCATTGTTCAAGTATATCAGCTCTAAGCCTATGCAAGTATAGTTAATAATTAAAAAGCATTAATTTTTACAAATACAATTTTCATGTAATGTTCAAATTACATGTCAGTTTGAAAGGTTTAACTTTTTCAAGATTTCAAGCGAAAAGTTCTACAATCTTTACTTTGTAACGATTTTAATAAACACTATTAAAATAAAAATATATTATTGACATAGTAATCAACATTTTGTATTAAATTTATTTAAGGACTAGCTTTATTTAAACTTTTTCAACATGAAATAAATGTAAAAATAATTGTTTTTATTATTATTATTATCTATCGTTAATATAAAAGTATTACTCATACTAAGAATACCAAATTTCAAGCTTTTAATCCATAAGAATTGCAAAAATTATTTACACTTCAAATGCAATAATATGACTTGATGTTTTCATTGAACTCTGTAGTTTGGTGTAAAACAATTGCATATGTCATTCTACATATTCCATAAAAGGCCTTACAATATTTATTTTTATGAAACGTAAACATTTTAATAAATATTATCTCTTTAATCGAAAAAAATGCCATTTTTAAAATAAATATACACAGTGGAAGTAATTTAAAATAATTGGCTGGGACTAAAGTAAAATCAAACTACATGTCTGTTGCAGCACTATTGCAATGTTTGACAGGTGATGTTCTATAAATCCCAGTAGAAACACTCACCCCTTATTGATTTCCAACGCCATCATCAAATCATCAATAACAATTGTAATCACATTTTGTTTAAATGATTGAATCGCACGAAAAACAAAACTGCTAGCCAAGTATGTACGTATTATACAAGAGATCTAACTCGTAGAGGTGACCGGAGTCTGGCAGTACGGACACTCGCGTTGATTGAGCGCACAAGTTGAACAGACCACGAAGTGGTTGCACGGTGAGAGTGTAACCGTGCGATTTTGCTCCTCGCAAACCATGCATTTTGTTGCCGTTTCTCGGTACAGCACCTGTAACGCCAACAGTTCAACTGCCAATCCCTTGCTTCTATGTCGTGATAAAAATTTTCAAACACAATAATAATACAATAGGAGATTTTTTCATCTTAAAAATATTGCAATTGATCTATAGAATGGTAAAAATAATTAAATAATCTCTGACTTGTGGTTTTAGAAACTACGACTGAATGCACAACCTCAAGTAGAGTTTTGTCAAAATTGTAGATAACACCAGGACTTATTCATGTCAGACTCATAATTTTGCGTTACCTTTTCTATTTCTTCAAGATCTGATCGTAGCTGGGATTGCATTGATTTAAGGACAGTAATTGGCAATGATTTTAGATCATTGGTTCTTGTTAGCGTACTTAGAAATGATCCGTTTGTTGCTTCATTTTCAGCCTTTAGCGCTTTTAATTTCATCATTGCCTTGTAAAAAAAAAAACGTTTGGGTTTTAAAATAGGAAAAAAAAAAAAAAAAAACCATCAGTCTAACTTAAGATATTACATACCCCATCTCTTTGTTGTTCTGCTAAAGCGATTTTGCGCTTAGAGTCTTCGCATTCAATTTGCCAAGCATTACAGGCAACTCTTGCCTGATTAATGCGCTCATCCCAAGATGCTAGCTGCACGCGACTGGATGTCAATTCTTCCCTCAATCTTTGTACCTGCAGCTTGAAAATTTAATATGAATCATTTATAAAAATAAAATATTTACGGTATATAGTCAATACAGAAAATTTACTTCAGATAGCGATCCTGTGGTATTATTGTTGCTTGGGCTGCTAGAAAAGGCATTAACTAATGGAGATGCCCCCAGTGGCTGAGTGCGAGATGATGGTGACATTCCTTGATTTGCAGCAAAATCGAATAAACTACCACTAAAAGCTCCAAGTTTCGATATTGAGCCACTTGACTGGGATATGTGATTACTGAATGGATCTGATACGTGATTTAAAAATGATGACATTGACTGAGAAAATAATTGTTATGTTAATTCTAATGTTTGAAAATATTATATAGACAGAAAGTTAATTGATGCCATGAGATTTTCTTACTGATTCGATCGAGTCTTGATGGGAAAATCTTGTACCAGCGGTAAGGAAGCTACTAGCTGATTGAGATGGCTGAAGAGGACTGGAAGTTATTGGCGAAAAATTAGAAAGAACTGAGCGCTGAGTCATTCCAGGAATATTAACCGGTGCTGAACAAGATAATAGCCCCGAGCTGGCCAATCCTGCGGATATGGAATTGCTGATTGGAGAATTAGTATCCCTATGAATGGAATCAACCAAGCCAAGTGGGTCTTCTAAACTCAAATCATCTAAAGCGTTACCTAAAAATATATATTTTCATGTATTTTAGAACGTGATTAAGATGTGAACAAACAATTCAGGAAATTTAATATCTCACCAAGCACTGATTCAACTGTATCATTCTGATAAAAAGAATTGGAAAGTGAGGAAGAAAGAGCAGTTTGTGGAGTCAGTGAATTAAAATTATACGCAATATATAAATTCTGCTTTTTTTGTGCTTTTTCCGCTTTTGTTAAAAGGGGATCACTTTCTATGGCAATCAGTTGTTTTCTAACATCGTTCTGAAAAAAAAAATTTGTTTCCAATCGTTGAATTGCTTTATAAATATTTTCAATTTAATAATGTAACTCACTGCTTGAAGGATAGAGGGATTATAGAGCATGCTTGCAAGCTTTTGCTGGCTTGTGGAATTGTGATAAAGCTGTGCCCCTGGGGCTTTGCTGTGAGAGCCATTGCTGCCTAAACTGCTAGTACTCGCTGACTCGGATATTTCACCACTACCGTTCTGTAATGTAGCCAACTGAAATAACAAAAATCATTGAGCTTATTTCATTTTCATCAAAATATGCAACTAAATTGTAAACACATTGTAATAATAAAAAAAAAGAAAAAACTTACGCTACTATCGTTAAGAGTCTTGTCACTATCGTGATTTCGTTTTTCGGGTGGCAAAGCATTGCTCAACAAATTGACTAAATTCGTGCCACAATCCAACGACACGGACAAAACCTCTCTGGCCAAGCTTATATCGTCCGCGGGTATGACAGCTGGAAAAAAAAAAAAAAAAAAAAAAAAAAAAAAAAAAAAGCAGCATTGGAAAACAAGGGGAAAAAAAAAGAAAAAACGCGCGCAGGCCGGGGGGAACAAAGACGACCCAGTACCCAGCCTGTTGGACATCGTTGCATTTCGTTGACTTGTAGATCTCGGGGTGGAATTGCTGCTCGGTGCGCGTGTGACAGTAAACGCAGCTGTCACCCTGATCGCAGTGTCCCGGCTCGCCCCACTCCTCGCCATGTTTTACGTTTGGACATGGCGTTGAACTGTACATTATTTTAGTCAAGTTAAAAATGTAAAATGAGGCAAAAAAATAAAAAATGTGTTCGTTGTTAATAGTTAACGTTATAGTAGAAAATACATTGAGTAAGTATGTAAACATATGAGCGTCAATCGAAGCTATTATATATTCTTGATAGTTATAGTATCTTGTTATTACGAAAGTAATTATATTCAAGAAATAATCGCAATTACTTGGGCGACTGAGAATTATATCGCCACAATTTACGGGCGACAAAAAAAAAAAAACCTCTTATTGAGTGCAGGCGCTCACCGGTACTTGTACTTCCTCGGGCTCCTGCGCTTGTCCTTGCTGTTGTGGTAAGACGGACAGGCGTAGCCCTGCCTGCACAGTCTCGGGGGCCTCTTGCAGGGCTCGGTCTTGTAATTGCTGAGCACGTAGGTCGTATCCTGCCACTTGGGATCCTCGTTCATGAGGTTGCGCTCTTTGTCGAGGATGTTGGGCCCGTTGGGGCCGCCGCTCGAGTCGAGCTCCGGGTTCTCCATCGCCTGTAGCTCTTTTATGTCATAGACCGGCGGCCGCAGGTCGTGATTGCCGTGGGCGAACGCGCAGTGAGGACCATTTTTCACGCAGAACCCGCGCGCGTCCGTGTCGTGGACGCACATGCAGGTCTTGTAATAGCGCAGATGGTACCGGCGCTCCGTGTCGCCGGCCGTGCGGTGCAGGTTCGGGCATCTGAGCGAGAAAAACAAAACAAACAAAAAACACATATAACATTTCCCTTTTTTCAATAAATTGTTCTAATTGTATTTTGGTTTATGGATGTTGGCAGCGTTGAAATGTTTCAAGGTATTTTATGTAGGTCTGCTGGGTTCTGGTATTATTATAATGACGTCATCCAAAGTACATACACACACACACACACACATATATATATATGTATGGATCGTTTCACAAAAAAATGGGTTATTTTGATGCGTAGTCTATATAATTGTTAAAATTCGGTTGTTAAATACGTGTGAGCTGCGCAGCTGATTGCGCAGTATAGAGTGCGCAGTTTAGCTAGGTCACTGACTGACTGACTCACTCACTCAGCTGACTTAGCTTACAGTGTATATAATAATATATAGTCATTCGTCGAGTGAACACGTATTAACTATTAAGTATATTGAGCAGTAAGCGATCAACATAACACTACGGCTAGCCGCATTCGAATTTCTAGATAAATAAATTTGGTCGATATGCTTATTCGCTCTACTGTAAGTACAAAATGATAAAATCCAAATATCAAAGAATGGACACTTGGCCAAACTAAATCATTTGTCTCGTGAAATTCAAAAGTGTCAAACTAGGCTTCACAATTGGAACGCCTTGTACATACACTTTTTAATATTAAAAAAATATTTAAAAAATTAGCACAACAGTGGTGAAATAGGGTAAACGGAGGAACGAGAAAGATACATGTGTACAAACTCCAGAAAGTGGATGGTCCGAATAAGTTGAGAAAGAGAAAGAAGGTATGGTGCGAGTTATGCGTTGAACAATACCTAAGTATACTGATTTTTCTTTCGCCATTGTCGTTGTCGGTTGTTGTTGTGAACCAAATTAAGTATACTGCAGAGCAACAACAAGAGCCAAACAAAGATCTCACAAGCGTATACTTATAAAGGAATTAGTGAGTATATAGTATACTGAGAAAAAACAACGTTAAGTTTACGCGAGGGCCACGGTAGATTCTTTGTTCCAAAGTAACTGGTGGCGCCATTGCTGTTACTTGGGAACCCCGGTAGTATCTACTTTGGTACTTCGGTATGGGGATGGCGACCTAGCAAGCTAATCTTAGATGGCGCAACGGGTACTTAGCCTCCAACCAATGAGAACACTAGCGCGATTTTCAAAGCTATTTTTGTTTTATACGTAATTAAACTATGTTTTATTTTAAAAATGTGTTTTAATATTTTTTTGAGATTCATTAGTGTAATAAGATAACCTTAAATCGAAGTTAAAACACATTTTTCAAATAAAACATAGTTTTATTGCGTATAAAACAAGAATAGCTTTGAAAAGCGCTAGTGTTCTCATTGGTTGGAGGCTAAGTACCCGTTGCGCCATCCCTATACGATGTACGTTTACATATACTATGCAGTCAATGCAGTATTTCCAACTTTATAGGTTCGGTCAGATCTACTTGGGTCGTTCAGTTACAGCAACGGCGCCACTTGTTACTAACTTAACGTTGTTTTTTTCTCAGTGATAAGTGTATGGTATATAATATATGATAGGGGCTTCTCTTTCTCCTCTCTACCAAATCCCCACTCCCTACTCTGTATATTGGGATCCCAACAACCTGACTCTCGCGATATATATAGTCAATCGGGGGAAAAATAACACAGGCCTTATGGGGATGTATCAGTTATTATTTTTTTCACGCCTACAACGATCGTACTACGGCGAAAGCCTGCAGATAACATATTTTCGTTGGGATAATGGTACCTCAGATATTTTTTTCCCTATCTGCATCGTTACTTGAAGCTCAAAACCTTACTTCTAAAGAGCAAAACGCACATTTAACCTGTACAAATCTCTCCCGCTGTTGTCTATATATAGGTAAGTAAACAAATATATGTATATAGGCAACAGCGAGAGAGATTTGTGCAGGTTAAGGCGAGGTTAAGGAGGTTCGGGAGTAATAATAAAATGCAGAGATCACAATGATATTCATTTTTCTTGATAGTCTGGAATACGTAGAACTTATATGAATTTTTTCAATATTTGTTATAGGTTAATTGAAAAGAATGATACACATGAAAATGAGTGTGATAACATACACTGTAAAAAATGCAGTAGTGAAATCACTATCGGATAATGATTTATTTTACTATGCTGAGCATAGTATTTTTTATATCTTGTAGTAAAATTTGTATGTCCGATAGTAAAATTACTATCCTCAGCATAGGGATTTCGCGAGCGTTTTGTTGAATTTCATTATCCGCTCATGAAGATTACCTCGAATATTACCATGCTGAGCATAGGTAATATTCCGCTTCATGCCCAGCATATAAATTGTACTATCCGGTAGTGAAAACACTATCGGCTAGTAAAATTACTAGCTGGTAGTGATATTGATATTCAAGGATAGTAAAATTACTATAGAGGATAGTAATA